>CALNVZ010000649.1:6208981-6242178 GCA_940671915.1 Paracentrotus lividus | reverse complement strand
TCGCGTTTCCTGGGGGTAGGACTGAGGGGGGCTTGATCGGCCGAGAAAACAAAAAGGGGCCCCAAAATGAGAAAAAATTACAAAAATGGGAATCACGGGGGTTGACAAAACTTTTTTGGAAAAAGGTCCACGTCAAGAGTTGGGAGAATGTCCAAGATATAGCCAGGGTCCCAAAAATTAAAAGCAGGGACAAACATATTCAAGAAATTAAAGTCAGAGCAAAATCATGTCGCTATAGCGGCAAAAAAATATTCCACCTTTATGACGGACAGTGTACTTGAATTGTACTGTTTCTCGAGACAAACGTTTCTAGGGAAACAAATAACTGTTTTGAAAAATTCTTACTATACACCTTATAAAAGGTAAAACTATTATAGTGCGTCCCAATAAAAAAAAAGGTCACTTTTGAAATGGCTACGGAATAAAAACAAAAGATAGGGTTCTTGGGGGAAAAATTTATTTCATATCCTCAACTATCATTATGACTCCAAAAGTCCGAAAATATTGCATGCTTCAGTGAGCAATGCCCACTTTTGTAAAGGACCAAAAACATGAGGCCGCGCAGGAATTCGCCATTCATTTAACACCTTACTTATGGGCGGCAATAAGGGTCAAAATCAATGTTGGCATAAATCGGCTAACAAAGACAAACAAAAAGTCAAAAGCAAACGTCAATAATATGAAAACAAAAATAATATGCATTATATTTGTTTCATAATATTGATGTTTATTTCTGACATTTTGTTTATTTTTCACTTTGTTGCTGATTTATTCCATTATTAATTTTTACCCTTATCGCTGCCCATAAGAGAATGATAAATGACAAGATGATTCCTGCACAGCCTCGTTTTGTGTCCTTTACAAAAGAGGTCATTGCTTATTGAAGCACGCATTATTTTAGGAATTTTGGGTGTCATAATGATAGTTGAGGATATGAGCTTTCTATACATTGATAATAAACCTTTCCCTCAAAATTCTGTTTTATTTTTTAGCAATTTCAAAAGTGCACTGTATTATAGCATTTCCCTCCCGGTTCATTTTTTTTCTTGGACTTCATGTATACTTGAATGAAAATATTATGATCTAGACACAAATTTAACTCTCAAGAAAAAAAAAGGGTTATTAGAAATTTGGTTAGTGAAGATTTTTGCAGTATTACTTTTTTTTTCCTATTTTATTTTTTTATTTTTTTGTAATTATTGTTCTTACAAATTTTTTTGGCTAAGCTGTAATTGTTATCCAGAAATCATCATACGTGATAAATTTTTGAAAGGTGAGATCATTACACTTTAAGGGAGTTTCAAATTGGCGTATAGTAATGTAACTATGATACAATAATGGCGGACATCCTTCTTTGCGGGTAAAGTGGCGAAACTATAATTTAATAATAATTGCGACTGAAAAATTGAAGAGCAGAGAAGGTCTTTTTTAATTGAAGGACGTAAACTTACCATTTTTGTTTTTTTTAAATCCTATTTAGGAAAAAAAAAAGAAATTCTCAACATAATACGAGAGGGAGAGAGAGATGGACGGAGAAATAGAGAGCGTGGGAGACAAAGCTAGGGTTAGTAATAGAGACAGAGAGAGAGAAAGAGAGAGAGAGGGAGAGAGAGAGAAGAGAGAGAGAGAGAGGAGAGAAAGAGAGAGGAGTGAGAGAGGAGAGAGAGAGGAGAGAGAGAGAGAGAGAGAGAGAGAGAGAGAGAGAGAGAGAGAGAGAGAGAGAGAGAGAGAGAGAGAGAGAGAGAGAGAGCCAATTTGAGAGTGGTTTAGCCGATCTGGTAGGTAAGTTGGTAATTGTTTGACAGGTTTTTTGTTGGTAACGTTGTGATCTTTCAAATATTTTTTTTGTTTTGTCATATGCCATTTTCCCAGTAAACTTCAATTTATTGAATAAGCCAATCAATTCGGTTTTGAACCCGTAACCTGCCTGTAATGATACCGTTACTCTTACCACTAAGCCATCATCACGTGTCTACGTGCATGATCAAAACTTAAACAGCTGATGCCATTCTGACGTCACACGTTTCAAATCTCTATGTCTTGTTTCCCAGTACGGAACCCCCTCAGGTCGAAGATTTAAATTACAATTTTTGTTTTACCTCGCGTTTCGCTTTCATATTGCGATTCATCTTCCCTTCAACATGCATGAATACAATATGATAGGAAGTTAGTGAGACGTTTAACCTTTACAAACAATATATTACCTTGCAAAACCTAGCTTTGAGCAATGTTTCCATAATTAATGGAAGGCGTACCCGGGTTTTTTGTTCCAGCGCCCAGCAAGACGACATCTTTATTTTTCAGGAAAGGTTAAGAGAGAAAGAGGGGGGGGGGGGTTATTTCGTGTCAAACTTGGGCCTAGGGAAGTCGGCTTTTGCCGTTGCCATGGTAAACTGTGCATGTTGCTATGGCAGCACCAGTGATGTCTGACGCCGATTCTTGTTTAAGCCCTTCGCCGTTACACAGCGAGATGATCCCCTCTGGAGAATGGAGGCGAATTAAGTAGGATGAAGTTACTTGCCGGAGTGTTTGACAGGTGTCCGGTTCCGATGAGGGGAGCGAAGGGGGACCCCTGGAGATGATGAAGGGGTGTCACATCTATTTGAACAAGATAACAGTGGTAAAATCAAATGTTACAAAGAGTACGCATCATTTCAGAACGAGAGACGGGGGACACAACGTGAAGATGTGAACACTTAGACAAGTCTACACCCTTTCTCATTATGTATAGGTGTTTTGGTGAAAACCATGGCGTCATATTAATCGGATTGTTCGACGAATAAGGCGCGAGAGAGAAAGAAACAGAGAGAGAGAGAGAGAGAGAGAGAGAGAGAGAGAGAGAGAATGGGAGGGAGAGAGAGAGAGGGGGGAGGGGGGGGGGGAAGGGAGGGTGATAAAGAAAACATCAATGTGATGCATATATATTACTTATAATCCAAAATACAATACATAATGCCCAGAGTTTATGAAACATAACTACCATAAAAACAAACAAAACCGTTTCTGCATTGCTTTCTAGCTTTGTCTTTCTCTCACATGTTATCAAAATGTCTAAAACGTTTGAAATTGGTCACAACCATTTCCTAACATTATGTTATATTTTTGTTTTTCATTTTTATTTGTACATTCTGGATGAGTCAAAATACCTTAACACACACGGGCGAAATTAGAGTAATTTAACCCGTTGTTGTGATATCTGGACCTATATGGCTCTTAATTCCCGGGTGGTGTTTCACCAAGTTGTTCTTGAAGTTACGAACGACTTTAAGAACGGTTTGAACATGTTCTTGGGTGCAGTACTAATCATATGTTTTATGATCTAGTGTAAGAACTAATCACCGGTCGTTCGTTAAGTCATTCGTAACTTTACGAACGATTCACTGAAACACAGCCCTGTTATCTAAAGTAGATGTGAAAGTACTCACATCCTTTCTGATGCACCCAGGGGCCCATTTCTCGAAACCGTCATAACTCAAAGTTCGTGGAGATCCCATAGAAACTTGTGTTAATTCTACAACACGTGTCCCCTTGGGTTGTCCAAGGACTTAGACTTATGACGGTTTCGAGAAACAGGCCCCAGACACACAACTATGGGCTTTGATTCCCTGTTGCATATCTTTTGTAGTGGCCCTAATGACATCGATTCTTATTTGTATTTTGTAGCCATTATAGTGACATGTCCTACCACAACTACTCCCATGAGAATTACCCCCGGACAACTACTCCTGCCAAAAATCTACCCCTAAACCTCTACCTAATCCTAACTCTATTTCTTGGGGAGTTTTGTTGGTGTGATTTTCATTGTGGTAATTTTCCGGGAGGCAGCCGTCCATAGTGGTCAAATGCGGAATATTGTCTGCTGAGTTTTCTCATCCTTTCCTTTCATCGATTTTATTAAAACTTTCATTTATCTATATCCTTCCCTCTGTTCCTATCACACTATCTCTCTATCACTCTGCCTCTAAGTCTATCTCTCTATCTCTCTCTCTCTGCCATTTATATCTCTCTTGCCTTTTCGTCTCTGTATCTCTTACTCTTTTCCGTCTTACATTAGCTAATTCCGTGTCTCAATCCTCCCCCCCCCCCTCTCTCTCTATCTATCTCTTCTTCCTTTAATCTCTCTCACCCTGTTCAATACTACTTTTAAATTCTTCCTTATATTATCTTATTGTGTCACTCAGTCCCCCCCCTCTCTTTCTCTCTCTTTCTCAAAGTCTTCTTCCTTCTATCGCTCTCACCCTGTTCAATGCCACTTTTAAATTCTTCCTCATTTTATCTTATTGTGTCACTCAGCCCCTCTTTCTCCCTATCTCTCACACTGACTATAATATCTTTGTTCCTCATTCTCTCCCTCTCTCTCTCTCTGTGTCCCCCTCTCTCTCTGTCTCTCTGTCTCTCTCTGTCTCTCTCTCTCTCTTCCTATCTCTCTATCTCCCATTGTCTATGTCTGTCTGTCTGTTTGTTTGTCTCTCCCCTCTCTCCCTATTCCTCTGTCTGTGTATCCCCGCTCATTTCCTCCCATTCATGAACATACATCCAACCAGTCAGAAGGTCTGGTCTAAGTGTGATTCTAATTACAACACGCTCTCAAGTGTGGCTGTAACATTCGATCACTCCCTAAAGTAATATGTGGCTCCTTTAATTTATTCATACTTTACACCCTGTCATTTTAATATTGAACACCCGGTTGAAGACAAACTAGAATGCAGAAGGCAATCAATGGAATTCGTCTTGGTGTGCGCGAACTAGAGCTTGAATCTTGTTCTCGTGACGTGTCTATCTCTAAGTAATTATTAATTGATATAAAAATATTATTTCACTATATATATATATATATATATATATATATATATATATATATATATATATATATATATATATACATTATATTTACATTATATTGTTTCATATCATATCATGTAATTATGTTTCATAAAGCCCTCGTTAGATTGATGCGTGTATGAAATAAATATATCATAATACAACAATAAATGTCTGCAAGGCTAGAGCGGGAAAGGTCTTTTTTTATTGTCGGTCGTCAGCATAGAAATATATAAAATTTACTTAACAAATTGCGCTACAGAATCAATTACCCATTTGCAGCTATTAATTTGATTTCAAATATACGATTGTTCTCAATTTATTAACGGAATGCGATGTATTGTTTTTCAAGGTTGATTATGAATGAAACAAATATTACTGCCCAAGGCTATGAATTTGTTACTGTCCCGTTTTTATAAAACAGTTTGTTTCCGGAATGGTGGATCTATATATTTTGTTTATTAGTGACTATTTTGCTGCATTTTAAAGGTGCACATTCATCTCTGTTTTAGGTATAATGGTTAATAATATTGTGCATTTCAGTAAAATTGTATCATCGGTTAGTTTGGAAGAGCGTCGTACTTGTTTTTAGAGTGTACCTGGTAATAGTATCATATTATATTCTTGATATTAATGTTGTATAGATTCTTAATCGTTTCTCTTATTGTACGAGAAAGTAAAAATCGCAAAATATCGCATTGTGGGTTAGGAAATCGGAAAGTGTGAAATTTATGGATTCTGGCGATGCTATATAATAGAGCTTTAAATGATTGGTACATCGTTAAATTGATGATATAATATTTCAGGGTAATATTGTGTTATCAATTTTACAAGCATGAACCATAGGGCAATTCTAATTGGTTCATGTCAGACTTGTAAACAAAAAACATATCCAACAATGATTTTTATTGGCTATTGACTTTTTTTGATTGATTGCCAACCTTTTTTTAAGGTGAAAGAGAGAGAGAGAGAGAGAGAGAGAGAGATCATACTTGTTTGTTTTCATCTTGTAGTCAAGTCCTTGATGACCTGTAGTGGCTCATCCATTCTAAGAGCAATCCTTATTGGTTAATGTCAGACTTGTAACAAAAAGCATAAGCAACAATGATTTTTATAGGCCATTGTCATTTTTCAATTGATTGCGAACCTTTGTTTTTACGTGTAGAAAGAAAGAGAGAGAGAGAGAGAGATCAGACTTGTTTGTTTTCACCTTGTAGTCAAGTCCTTTGTTTGATGGCCTGTAGTGGCTCATTCATTCTAAGAGCTTTCACATTACTGAGTGAGAGAAACACGTATTCTATGAGGCAATTAAGAATACACTAGAGTATCTCTATCACCATTTTAACGTGTTTGACTCCACAGGGTGTATCGGGAAATAGGATACCCATTTTAACCAGTATTACTATTGATATTTTTGTTGTGCTTTTAAGTTGTAAATTTCTTAATATTATTCTATTGAAGTATTCGTCTTTTTTCACTGCTGAACTTCATTGTCTTGGAGAAATGTGTGTGGGCAATAATTGCAACTTTTTTTCATTTCCACGGTTTTTCAAGTTATGACCATGCAATCGTAACTGGTTTCATGTAAGGTATCACTATATTAAGCAAATAAGACCCATGCTTTATGTCTATATTCAAACCATAGAAGATAAGCATGTTTTTCGAGGTAATAAATTGTTGGAATTGGGTGGCCTTTTTTTTCTTTAGACACCCTGTATGTGATTCCAATACATGTGTAATGCATTATTCTCGTGGGTCCATTTATACCGCTGCTGCCTAATTGAATACTAAATCGCGACATAGATCTCGAGTAGATCTTCTATTTCACTGTAGAGTTTCTTTGATGGTTTCAAATTGCACCCATTTGACTTCAAATCGATCCCACGTGGCTATTTAAACATCGCGAGCGGGATTTGAGCTGTCATTAGGATACCACGGTTCAGATAACACGATGATTTTCGTTGTAATTTCAAAAGAGCTATGAATATCAAATTGGGAGCGCTTGAGCCTCGTTTTCTCGAGCGAAGGAGATATCGTGAATCCGTATGATATCCTTTTAACACCGGCCAGATAGGAAATTGAAAATTTAGTTTTCCCTTTTTAAATATGATTCCGATAATCAAATTGTGTTTCAGAAGAGAAGTGGACATTGATGAATGAGTAAATATCATATTATATCTATCCAACAAAAGGATATAATTTCTTTTTAGAAAGCAATAAAATGGTTCAAGTGGGGAAACATCCCATCTCGTATTGCTTTGTATTTCCATAAAGCGGAAAAATCAGACATTCTTCTGCAAGTTTCGATTCTCTCGTTGTCACACACAAAAAATAGCATAATATTTTGTTACAAAAGCAAATTAAACGAAATAAAGTGTTTTAAAAAGAAAAAATGGTTTTAATTTAATTTTATACCACATATACACATAACATATTATGATAAGATTTCATACCTAATTAAATTTTTCCCGGTTGTAGCGGTTTTTAATACGGACTGTGTAAGTTTTTTTTATAATCAAAGGTTGTCAGGAGTAATCAATTAGTACGGTGTCTTTAATGTTTCGATTCGAAAACCAATGCTGATCTCGTTAAAGCCGCAGCTTCAGTCACTTTACATTCCACTTCTACAACCAACTGCCGACTTCAATCAACCAACATAACCACAGGATGGTTCTGGGTGCAGTTGAAAGACTTGATTGATTGGTTGTTATATTTATCTGTATCGTCGTAAAATCCCCCAAATAGTGAAAAACTAATTGCTACTGAGGCCCCCTGGTTGTTGCAGGTTGTTCGGCAAACGCTCGGCAAATATTCGGCGAATGCTCGGCAAAGGTTCGGCAAGTGGTTTTCATACCAGTTTAATCGGCTTGCAACGTACTGCATCAAGGTATTGCAGCGATTTCCCCCAACTCCACGAGAGTGATTTTCCATCAGTTTAACAAATATTTGATGATCGGATAAGTCTGGTACAGTACCCGGAAACCTAACAGTGGTTAACTAGATTTGACACTTACCGAAGGATATAATTTTTGCGCAAATTTCACATGCCGACGTCAACAGCGGTTACATTTAGTTTTGGAAATTAGGGGGTTGCTGAAAGTCGGGAATTTTATCCGTCTTCTTCTGTTTGTGATGCCTAAAAGATTGATAAAAATATGTTTGTTTTCAAATTGTGTACAATTATGTTGTAGTTGTTGTCTATGACCTACAAGCTTACCAGAGGATTTTACAAATTAGCATCATATTTTTTTTTCTTCTCCACGTTGAATTCATTTATACGAATGCTGGTAAATTAAATAACTCTTCACTGAAGGTTTATAGAGGGATATCATCATATATTATTAATTCTTTAAACTGACATTATATATTCCCAGGGTTGCTACAGTTGAAAAACGATCTACATCCTCGTTTAAAGTTTAAAGAACTTAATGGTGATAACTGCCAGAACAGGAGAATCCAACGCCAGTTTTCCTAATCTAAAAAGAGGGAATTTAGAACGTGTTACTCGGGAATCGTCTTTTAAAAAGGCACCTGAAAACAAGAGCTCATTAATGACATCACATGACACTGTGTTGGGACCCCTGGCATGTTGTATTAACATGCGCATCAACTACCCCAGGCAAGATTGTCTTCCAGCTTCTGTTCTTATACGATAACCGAACGAAGCGTATGGCCACTGGAAATTAGGCAAAGCGAGTCGAGTCAATGCAATTAAATCGAAATTAGTTTCGAAGCCCAGCAAAATGAAAAGTGATTGCCCGAACCTGGGTCGGTATTTTTTTTTCTCTCACGATCTCATACATCGTATGGCAGAAATATGGAAGAATGTTAATAAAATGGAGGCCATTATACTACCAGAAGCAAAATGGACTTCATGGACCCATGAAGGGCCATTGACTGAAGTCGATTGGGGCCGTATAGCAAAAAAGCCGAGAAACCGTTTCTTTTCAGAGCAGAATTTTCTTTAAACTTCGAGACACGCTCATATTAATGGAATGCTATATACTTTTACGCTTGGAGCTAGAATTCTGAAAGAATGCTTTCCTTGCCTTGCTCAATGTCATTAGTACTTTGCGGGGAATCGAACCCACGACCTTTCCGTCCCAAGTCAAGACTTTAATAGAGATAGTAATATCCACTTTAGCAGAGGAGGTAGCATTTCATTGTAACTTGCTGTAAGGAAACCAATGAAAACAAAAAGCTGGTTTCGTACGCTACAAACCCAAACCGTAGTAAAAATGAGTTTGGACCCTTTCCTTCAAAGAACCCTAACTCTGTGACCCGTTACCACGTTAACGTGAGAAATGTCTCACATCAAAGTTGATGAATTACTTCATATTTAAGTAAACAAATCACAAGAATAAACCATGTATTTTTTTTAAAGCTGACCTCTGAACTTTTATTAACTTTTTAGGAACATACTGTATAAACATACTGTATGAGTAAATTCACAATGTGAAATCTAACACCATTAACACTATGTGGAAACTCATACCATAGTGTAAAATCACCACCACACTGATTTGAATGTGTTCACATAGTCGACTATATTGTGAACACGTCATGTGAACACGCTGTGGAACACGCTGTGGGATACTGTCTTCTTTCAGCAGGAATCCATGGTTCTTTTCAACACATCGCTTCACCGTGTATGTCATCCCTTTACCTTTCTCCCCCTCTCTTTCTTTCTCTCTTTCTTTCTCTCTCTTTCTCTCTCTCTGTCTCTCTCTCTGTCTCCCTATGTCTTACCCCCTCCCTCCCCCTCTCTCCCTTTCTCTCTCTCTTCTCTCTCTCTCTCTTCTCTCTCTCTCTCTCTCTCTCTCCTCACTCTCTCCCTCCTCTCCTCTCTATATTTCTATCTCTGGGTTTTTTTCCGAGCAATCTCTCTCCTTATCTGTCACTCTCCCCCCCTCTCTCTCTCTTCCTCTCTCTCCCTTCTTTCTGTGCCTACTCTCTTTTTCTCTGTCTGCCCCATTCTCTCTCTCTCTCTCTGTCCCCCTCCGTCTCTCTCAATTTCTTCCCTGCAGGGTCTTCTTCACCATTTCTTAGCTGTGTATTCCACGCACCCTCAGTTTAATAATGCCATCCGGTGCATGCCACTGCCAATATACTTACAAAATGTCTTAAATGTTTAGCCTCGTCGTTAGGTTGCCTTAAGTCAACGAGCTATTAACCATGAAGCTAAAATTACTTTTTGTTAAAGTTCATTTCTATAAGCACATTAAGTCCTCAAGGTAAGGGCACCCTAAGTCTTTTCAAATCGGGAGGGGGCGGGGTGGGGTACCTTGATAGGTGATATGTTATCGAAAATAAAGATTGATAGTAAAGTCTTTTTTTTTTTTCAACTCAGTTTTATTCGCAACATCTGAATAGTACATCCTCTACGTCTGAAAATTCACGTTCGCATGCCTGAAAGCTTGCCTGTACTGTGTTGTGTGAGGGTGTTGTGTGTGTGTGTGTGTGTGTGTGTGTGTGTGTGTGTGTGTGTGAGAGAGAGGAGAGAGAGAGAGGGGGGGTGAAGAAGAGAAGATGGGAACGAGACAACTGCTTAACAAATTCAATAATTTAGCGCTCTTTTGGATTTTAATAGAAAACAATTTTGTATTATATCGATATAAATAAGAATGTAAAGGGCGTCCTTTTATCAATTTCCTTTTTTTGTTACTCTCGTCTCTGACTGAGCCGCGGGGCTACATAAACCTAATTTCTGCTTAATTTACCGTGTGAGTTATTTTTAAATTTAGCCAAAACATTGCATCCGAGCAGAAAGTCAATTCAATCAGACGTCTAGACTAGAAATTGGATGAGTTTTAAAATAAAAGCACCTGATCAATAAAATGATTCTCCTTAATGTAAAGCTCTCACGGTGTTGGATGAGTGTGCTAACGGTATTCAGTTAGTCCATTAGTGTACATGACAAACCAGTAGCACTTACAGTTGTGGTAATAATTATCTTTTACAAGGAATCAAAACCACCAAGTTGATAAACAAACAAATTTAGTGATATTTCGGTTTGGGGGATTTTCACGTAATGGACTTGGCAGACGAGATCGTTATCAAACAAATACGTGATTTTAAAGACAGGACGAGTGTCTTTTTCTCAGTGTTTTTTAAAAATGTAATCAATATCGTTCAGTACGGAAATTGGGCGGAAGAGGCGGGGGATGTCAATCACCGGGGTTACACGACATTTTCTCAGGCGACAATTTGCTTCGGGTTAGGGTTATGATTTTGATAAGGATTTGTGATCAGTTTGGGGTATATAGGATATAAAAGTGTTCAGAGTTAGCAATTGTGCATGGAGAATTTGTCAACGGAGCAAATGTATTGGTATCGTCGGGATAGACCAGAAGAAGAATTACCATTTTTTCCTTCCTCTCTCTCTCTCTCACACACACTATCTCTCTCTCTATCCCCACTTTTCTATACTCCTCTTCCTCTTTTGTAAGTGCCTTATAAGGGGAGTAAACATCTACTGAAGATTACATGTATAATCATAATTATCTCTCTCTCTCTTTTCCCTTTTCTTGAATGACAGTTACAAGTTTCTTATAAGGAGAGTCCACATCTACTGAAGATTACATGTATAATCATAATTATCTCTCTCTCTCTCTTTTCCCCTTTCGTGAATGACAGTTACAACTATTCTATAGAAGGAGAGTCCACATCTACTGAAGATTAATCGTATAATCATAATTATCTCTCTCTCTCTCTTTTCCCCTTTCGTGAATGACAGTTACAATTTTCTTAGAAGGAGAGTCCACATCTACTGAAGATTACATGTATAATCATAATTATCTCTCTCTCTCTTTTCCCCTTTCGTGAATGACAGTTACAAGTTTCTTATAAGGAGAGTCCACATCTACTGAAGATTATATGTATAATCATAATTATCTCTCTCTCTCTCTTTTCCCCTTTCGTGAATGACAGTTACAATTTTCTTATAAGGAGAGTCCACATCTACTGAAGATTACATGTATAATCATAATTATCTATCTCTCTTTCTTCCTCTTTCTCCCCCACTCTCTCTGTCTATATATCTCTCCCCCATCTTCTCTCTTTCCCTTTTACCCCTTTCGTGAATGACAGTTACAAGTTTCTTATAAGGGGAGTAAACATCTACTGAAGATTACATGTATAATCATAATTGTCTATATCTCTTTCTTCCCCTCTCTCTCCCCCTCTCTCTATACATCTTTACCTCCCATCTCTCTCTCTGTTTCCCCTTTCGTGAATGACAGTTAGGGGTTTCTTATAAGGGGAGTCAACATCTACTAAAGATTACATGTATAATCATAATTGTCTATACATCTCCCCCCATCTCTCTCTCTCTCTCTCTCTTTGTTTCCCCTTTCGTTAATGACAGTTACAGGTTTCTTATAAGGGGAGTCGACATCTACTGAAGATTACTTGCATAATCGTAATTATCTATCTCTCTTTCTTTCTCTTTCTCCCCCTCCCATATATCTCTCTCCCATCTCTATCCCATCTCTCTCCCATCTCTCTCTCTCTCTCTCTCTCTCTTGTTTCCCCTTTTCCTGAATGACAGTTACAAGTTTCTTATAAGGGGAGTCAACATCTACTGAAGTTTACATTATAATCATACTTATCTATCTCTCTTTCTTTCTCTTTCTCCCCCTCACATATATCTCTCTCCCATCTCCCTCCCATCTCTCTCTCTCTCTCTCTGTTCCCCCTTTCGTGAATGACAGTTACAAGTTTCTTATAAGGGGAGTCAACATCTACCGAAGATTACATGTATAATCATAATTATTCTTATTTTTTTAACCAGTATTTTTATAGGGCTGCACCGATATGAAGTAATGTTATTTAATTTCAATCGATTTTCTCTTTCATCGCCTCCTTCTCTCTCTAAATTAAATTTTATTCAATGGTATAGTTTGAGGATTATTGGGCTAACAAAGGTGTGTCCGTATGGTTCACAAAAACCTATATATTATCCTTCCCCCATCCTCTCGGTCTCTGTCTCTGTCTCTGTCTCTGTCTCTGTCTCTGTCTCTCTCTAAATTTATTCCAAAGTAGGAGAGACCAGGGGGGCATTTCATCAAAGGACTTGTCGGACATTTTATCCGACAAATTTGCTCTCGGCCAATCGGATGCAAGCATTTTAGTAGCTTATAACAGTTTGTCGGATAAAACGTCCAAAAAGTCTTTTCATGAAACGCTCCCCGGGTATGGACGTTACAAAATTCACATTTTGGGCCAGATAATTCTAATGAAAGTACTCACACACTCCATTTTGGGTCTGTAGTTAGCGTATTATGTTGGCTAAAACCTGAGGCACATAAAACTTGAAAACATGTAAACACTAATTAAGTACAGCTTAATTAATGAAGACATTTTTTGTAACAACCTACCCCGTATACGGGGTAAGTTGTTACACCATACGGGGTAAATTGTTACTATATGTAAACATACGGGGTAATTGTTACAATGTGTAAATCTCTTATACCATTCTTTTGTTGCAACTTTCCAGTTTCTTGGTATCGTTAACAGTAGATCAAGTAGAGCTCTAAAATAGACTAAAGTAATAATAGAAATATAAAAATATTAACACCAGAAAATTGAAACAAAATTACTTTCCATGTGTAATGTCATTGGGGTAGGTTGTTACATCGACATGGGGTAGGTTGTTGTAACAACCTACCCCATGGGTGATTTTACACTTAAAATCAACTGTAGCACAGCCATTAGGCAGAATTACAGGGCATGGCTCAGGGGTATATTAGTGACATGTCATGTATTCACAATACCAGACTATCATCATGTGCCTTCAGTTGTAAGAACTATTACAAATTTTATTTTTTGTCAAATATTCACTTGGAACTGTAAAAAATGTTTTTTGTTGATTTGCTTTTTAATAAAACAACGGAGAAACCTCACGACCGGCAGTTCACCACAGCTATGTGTAGGCTGTATATATATGCCAGTTAGAACGAACTCTCTTGTTCCAACTTAGCACACTGAGAACTGTAACAACTGACCCGTGTAACGTCCATCCCCGGTCTCCCCTACACATGGGGAATTATGGGGTTATCAAAGGTATATCCTTTAGTGTTTAAAAAAAAAAAAACTTATACCTTTATCCTACAGGTGAAATGAATCCCAATGTTTACCTCTCCCATACTATGTCTTTATTTGCTCCTTTCCTTTATGTCGGCCCTGTCTTTTTCTTCTTCCTTCGTGAAACTCAATACATATGTTTTTTTGTTAAGTTTATGAAAAAAAATACCAAGAAGATGCAGTTTCCTTAATGTTGTTTTGTGTTGATGGCGAAATCATCATTCATTATTTACAATCATGATCAAATAAAGGCAAGTTTTGGCAACCCGCAAGCACCTTGCTAGCGTGTGTGTTCGTGTGTGAGGGAGTGTGCGTTTGTATGTGGAAACGCATGTTGGTACATTTGTTTGTGTGGGTGTGTGCGCGCGCGCGCGCGCGTGTGTGTGTGTGTGTGTGGAAACGCATGTGGGGATGGGATGTTATAGTAGAACTTTAAATGAACCATATTTATCCACGTTTTTAAACGGACTTTTTTTTTAACACACAAGTTTAATAATTCATGTGGTCTATGTTTCTGAATGACGTTTCACCCCGCCCCCCCCCTCCTGCACTGCTCCGGGATGGAGGGAGGGGTGGGGGTATTCGGAAGGTCAGTTCTTCCCTTTTTTTATCAGATCTGTCTGAGAATGACGCAAAGAAGTCATTGATAAACAGTCAGTCGTTGTTTGTTTGACCGTTTGAAGATGAAAAGATTTTCCCTGGGGTAAACCATGCTGGAAACCACTGAAACCCCATTCACGTTTCCCTCAATTTATACATGTCCTATGATCGACTAGGAAAAGGAATGATTATGATAATGATAATATCATCATCATCATAATAATAATAACAACAACAACAACAACAACAACAACAACAACAACAACAACAATAACAACAACAATAATAATAATAATAATAATAATAATAATAATAATAATAATAATAATAATAATAATAATAATAATAATAATAATAATAATAATAATAATAATAATAATAATAATAATAATAATAATAATAATAATAATAATACTAATAACAATAATAATAATAATAATAATGATAATGCAAACATTATTAATAATAACATCAATAATAACATCATCAATAATGATAATTGTTATAATAATAATAAGAATACAACAACAACAACAGCAACGACAACATCAACAACAATATTGATAATGAAAATAAGAATATCGCACTTCATAATTCTTGTTTATGAGCGCTCAAAGTAATGAAATATTGAACTATTTTATTTATTTATTATTTTTTTTTACACAATCATAGAATTTCCCGGTTTCTAAGCTTCTGATCACCCGGGCATTGAAAGCCAAGGGGTTCTCTGGGACGGACATTGAAATAAGGGCTTGTAATAGCTCAGTCGGTAGAGCACCTGTCTAGCAATCAGGAAGCCTCTGGTTCGAATTGCGATGGAACGCCTTCTTCTTTGCTCAATAGATATTTCTGGTTGGTTTCACTCTTTGTTCAAACTTATTTTCTAATCAGACGAAACAAAAACAAAACTCTTAAATTTCACATCCCGCTCCTGAGCAGTAAGCACCTTTAAGGTGGTCCTTGTTGGAAGCACAAAGCCTCAATGGGCTTTGGTAAAAACCACAAAGAATTAGAAGAAGCAGAGAGGGAAAAACATAAGCCACTTGAAGACTAGATACTCTCTTTTCCCTCCCTTTCGTAGCAATAGTGTGCAAATTCAAATTTCTGTTTATAGTCCTGTAATTACCTATTATACACTATGCGTGCTAGAAAACTATAGAACAAACACATAATTTGTAGCAATTGTGATTATTGATAGTTTTTGCAATCACATGGGTGCTGTTTGACATTCATTCCAAGGAGTTCCATCTTAATTCCTATCATTCTCCGCCTTTTACTTCATATTTTCTTTACCTCTTCTCACCTAAGCTATCTGAAACAGTGACATTTCCAGGCGATGCGCAACAGGCGTGCGCCCTCCCATTCTTTTTTTTTTTTTTTAACGGTAGATGGGTCAAAGCCCCAAATACCTGATTTTTTTTTTTTTTTTTTTTTTGGGGGGGGGGAGGCATCGGGCCCGCCCAACACATCTGGATCTTAATTTTTAAACAGACTTTGGTGGCATAATTGAACGTTTTAATGTATTAGAACATGTATAATGTATTCACATCCGAAATGATAAGAAACTGTCTTTTGTCATATTTCAGGCGCGTATCCAGGATTTCGCACCCCGGGGGCCCGACGAGAATTTGGCGCCCCTGTGTACTTTTCAAAATATGGCGCCCCCTCCCCCCCCCCCCCGCCAGGCAAACATAGGCCTACGGCTTATATGTATGTTTAAGTTTTTTTTTTTTTTTTTTTATTATTATTATATTATTTTTTTTTTTTTAAATACTTGCCAATGGGTGAGTTCATGGAAAAGATATTTCTAGGTATATGAGGTATTACCGCTATAGATGAAAATACGAATATTTCTAAATACGAGTGCGAAGTGCGATCAGATTTTTTTCCCCTCTACTTTACGATCAGAAAGCAAAGAATTCTAAGCAATTAGGGGTATCAATTTTGTTTAGCTCATCATCAGAATATCACATGAACGGGAGCTGTAATTTGTCCATCAAAACGATTTGAAAGCAAGCCATATAAAATCATGTGAAATTTGTCCATCAAGTAATGTGAAATCAAACAAATGTATATTGATGTTTTGTTGTTCAGAATCCTCATAATATGGTTACAAGAAAGAAAAAATTGGCGAGCGTGAATCGCGAGCAGAAATTTGATGTATCGGAATGATCTCTGAAAACGTGACATTTTATGCATTCCTCAGGAACACAATGTAATAACTCTTTGGAAAATGAAGCGAGCGCGAAGCGCGATCAAAAATTTGCTCTATGTAATAGAGACCTGAAGTTTAGGATCAATTGGCCTCCATAATTTAAAGACCGTATGTTGCCCAGTAATTTTACATGATTATGAAAGAGAGATGAATATCTATCTATCTAGCTGCTTATCTATCCTTCTGCTTCCCTCCCTAAGTTTAAGATAAATTTGTCGCCCCTAAGTTTAAGCTCAATTTGGCACCAACTAATCATTTGGCGCCCCCTAAATGTTAGTTTGAATTGGCGCCATACATGTACGATTTGGGTGATTTGATGCCCCTGGTAAAATGCAAAAATAAATGTAACGTGTATTCAAATAAATTTAAATGTCTTGATGATTAGTACCCTATAATGAAAATTATGGTCAGAGGAAAAACACAGACGAGAGCGGAATTTTGATGTCTTTGAATGGTGAGAAAACATGGCATGCATGCGTTCCTCAGGAACACAATGTAATAACTCATTGGGAAAATAAATGATGCGAGCGCGTAGCGCGAGCCAAAATTTTGCTATGTATATACAGACCAGGAGGAATTAAAAATTTTAGAGACCATATTTCAAATACCAAGTTGTTGCCCCTTAGTTTCAGGTAAATTCGGCACACCTCCCTAAGTTCAAAATAAAGTTGGAGCCCCTAAGTTTAAGATAAATTTGGCATCCCTAAAGGCGGGCTCACACTATGCGACTTGCTGCGGTGCGATTTTTTTAAACAAATGGAAGTTTGCATTATTAATGTGACATTTGAAACATGAAAAGTTCTCTTATGAGATGTAAAAATTGTAAAGGAACAGTTTAATCAAAATTTTGTTCCCATGCGAGTTTTTAATTAGGAGTAAAGGTCGATTTTTCTAAAAATCGCAAGACCGCAGTGACGTCACTGCGATTTGGAAACAATTAGATTTTATACATAGAAGGGGGTTCGCAATCGCCTTGAAATTCAATTTCGATGTTCATAGGAATACCCACATCTTTGTACATTATAAATTTCCTTGTTTAAATGTTTGTATCAAATAATATTAAAGTTTTCCTGAAAAATCGCACCGCAGCAAGTCGCATAATGTGAGCCCGCCTTAAGTCTCAAGTCAATTTGACGCCCCTACGTTTAAGCTCAATTTGGCGCCTCCTAAGATTTAGGTCAATTTGAAATGCAAAAATGAATGTGACGTGAAATCAAATAAATTGAATTGTTTTGATGGTTAGAATCCCATAATGTAAATTTTGGTAAGAGGAAAAACACAGGCGAGCGCGAAGCATGAACGGAAGTTTTGATGTATTCAAATGATTAGAAAACAGGACATTTCATGCGTTCCTCAGGAACACAATGTAATAATTCATTGGGGAAAAAATGATGCGAGCGCGAAGCGCGAGCGAAAAGAGACCATATTTTAAACACCAAATTTGTTGCCCCCTTAGTTTCAGGTAAATTCGGCGCCCCTTAGTTTCAGATCATTTGGGCGCCCTATAAGTGTAAGCTCAATTTGACGCCGCTAGTATGTTGAACATAAATTTGAAATGCAAAAAAAAAAAATAATAATAATAAAAAAAAGAAAAGAAATCAATAAATAAAAAATGTAACGTGAAAACAAGTAAATTTAAATGTTTTGACGGTTAGAATCCCATAATGTAAATTCTGGTAAAAGAGGAAAAACATAGACGTGTGCGAATAGGGAACGGAAATTTTGATGCATTCGAATGATTAGAAAACAGGTCATTTTACGCGTTCCTCGACACAATGTAATAAATCAATAGGAAAAGATGATGTGAGCGCGAAGCGCGAGCGAAAATTTTGCTATGTATATACAAACCAGGAGGCATGGAATTTTAAAATGTTGCTATTTCTAGATAGAGACCATTTTAAAGACCCCTTCTGTTTTTTTGTTTTTGTTTTTGTTTTGTTTTTTTTTTTTTTTGGGGGGGCCCTTAGTTTCAGGTAAATAGGATATAGTTGGAGCCACTAAGTTTAAGATAAATTTGGCACCCCTAAGTCTCAGGTCAATTCGGCGCCCCTACATTTGAGCTCAATCTGGCGTCCTTTAATTTAAGATCGATTTGGCACCCCCTTATAACTTAAGGTTAAATCAGCGCCCTTAAGTCTCGGGTCAATTCAGCGCCCTTTAAGTTTCAGATCATTTTTGCGCCCCTACATTTGATCTAAATTTGGCGCCCTTACGTTTAAGATCATTTTGCCCGCCCCTCTAGGTTTAAGTTCGATTTGGCCCCCCTAAATTTAAGGTCGATTTTGCGCCCTAAGTTTAAGGTCGATTTTGCGCCCCTCCTAAATCTATTAAGGTCGATTTAGCGCCCTTATGTTTAAGGTCGATTTGGCGACCCCATCTAAGTTTCAGGTCAATTTGGTGCCCCACGTTAAGCTCATTTTGGCGCCCCTCTAATTTTAAGTTCGATTTGGCCCCCTAAATTTAAGGTCGATTTTGCGCCCCTAAGTTTCAGGTCGATTTTGCGCCCCTCCTAAATCTATTAAGGTCGATTTAGCGCCCTTATGTTTAAGGTCGATTTGGCGACCCCACCTATGTTGAAGGTCAATTTGGCGCCCATTATGTTTAAGCTCAATTTGGCGCCCCTATAGTTTAAGGTCCATTCGGCACCCCTAAGTTTATTGGCGTTGCTTAGTTTAGGGAGACGCGGTATGGACGTTACAAAATTCACATTTTGGGCCAGATAATTTTAATGAAAGTACTCACACACTCCATTTTGGGTCTGTAGTTAGCCTATTATGTTGGCTAAAACCTGAGGCACATAAAACTTGAAAACATGTAAACACTAATTAACTACAGCTTAATTAATGAAGCCATTTTTTTGTAACAACCTACCCGCTATACGGGGTAGGTTGTTACACCATACGGGGTAAATTGTTACTATGTAAAACATACGGGGTATTGTTAAAATGTGTAAATCTCTTATACCATACTTTTGTTTCAACTTTCCGTTCTTGGTATCGTTAACAGTAGATCAAGTAGAGCTCTAGCATAGACTAAAAGTAATAACAGAAATATCAAATATTAACCCCTGAAAATTGAAACAAAATTACTTTACATGTGTAATGTAATTGCGTAGGTTGTTACATCGACATGAGGGAGGTTGTTTGTAACAACCTACCCCATGGGTGATTTTTACACATAAAATCAACTGTAGCCAAGCCATTAGGCAGAATTACAGGGCATGGCTCAGGGGTATTATTAGTGACATACATGTACTATATTCACAATACCAGACTATTATCATGTGCCTTCAGTTGTAAGAACTATTACAAATTTTAATTTTGTCAAAAAATTCACTTGGAACTGTAAAAAATGGTTTTTGTTGATTTACTTTTTAATAAAACAACGGAGAAACCTCACGAACGGCAGTTCATCACATCTATGTGTAGGCTGTATATAGATGCCAGTTAGCACGAACTCTTTTGTTCCAACTTAGCACACTGAGAACTGTAACAACTGACCCGTGTAACTTCCATACCCGGTCTCCCCTACTGTCGATTTGGCGCCCCTATTTTTTTTTAAGGGCGCCCCTTCCCCTCCCCTTTTTCAATTTGGCGCCCTTACTTAGTTTAAGGTCGATTCGTCGCCCCTAAGTTTAATATCAATTAGGCGCCCCCTCAGCTTCAGGTCAATTTGGTGCCCCCATCTAGGTTTCTGGTCAATTTGGCGCGCCCCTACGTTTAAGCTCAATTTGGCTCCCCCGTAGTTTAATGTCGATTTGGTGCCCCCCTAAATTTAAGGTCGATTTGGCGCCCCCTAAATTTAAGGTCGATTTGCGTCCTATAAGTTTAAGGTCAATTTGGCGGCCCCTTAGTTTACTGTCGGATTTGGCGCCCCTAAATTTAAGGTCGATTTGGCGCCCCTAAGTTTAGCTCAATTTGGCACCCCTTAGTTTACTGTCGATTTGGCGCCCCCCCTAAATTAAAGGTCGATTGGCGCCCCCTAATCTAAGGTCGATTTGGCGCCCCTATAAGTTTAAGGTCAATTTTGGCCCCCCTTAGTTTACTGTCGATTTGGCGCCCCTAATTTAAGGGTCGATTTGGCGCCCCTAAGTTTAGGGTCAATTTGGCGCCCTTAGTTTACTGTCGATTTGCGCCCCCTAATTTAAGGTCGATTTGGCGCCCCCCCCCTAATTTTAAGGTCGATTTGGCGCCCCCCTAATTTTAAGGTCGATCTGGGCCCCTAAATTTAATGTCAATTTTGGCGCCCCTTAGTTTACTGTCAATTTGGCGCCCCCCCATTTTTTTTTAGGGCGCCCCCTTCCCCTCTTCTTTTTCCCTTCCTTTCTCTCTCCCTCTCTCTTTTTTTTTTTTTTTTTTTTTTTCTTCCTTCCTCTTTTCCCTTCCTCTTTCCCCTCTTTTTCCCTTTCTCTTTTTTTTCTCCTTTTTTCTTTTTTTCTTCTTTCCTTTTCTCCCTTTTTCTTCTCTTTTTGGCGCCCCCCGCGCCCCCCGGGCCCGGGCCCGTAAAGGCCCCCCCCCCCAGAATACGCGGCATGTATTTTGACTCTGAGGTGACTTCAGGAAAAACTTTTACATTAGAGCTTTTTCTTATAATATTCTGCCTAAATAACATCAAAATAATTTGAAAGCTTAACTAGTAATCTGTTAATCTTTCCACGACACTAGATTATCTTATCTATAAACAAACATTAATCTATTTATAGCATCAATCTGAGGCGATCTACCATGTCCTTAGCCATTACCCCACACAGCAATTAAAACAGTAATTTTATTACCCTATGATATCTTCATGCTTACTGCATGGAAATTGGAAATCTGAACCCCAATGAATATCGTAATGGCGTGGTTATAATAAGGCACTCGGGAATCATTATGATAATAAATTCAATTTTACCCCTATCTCTCTCTCTCTTCGAGCAGTGCTGGTATGTTATTACACGTATATCAAAAAGTCAACGATTTCTAGCTACTAACTTGGCATGCCTGGTAACATATGGCACGGCTTTCAACTCACTACTCCGACGATTTATGACTTAAAACCTAGTCTTCCTTCCAGGAAAATGTCTTATGAAGATATGAAGTCACTGATGTGAACACAGTCATACACAATCAAGATAAGGTCCAGTATAATAGGTTTAAATCTACGTGGTCTACCATGAGTTGGTCTAATTCTCAATTTTTATAATACCATATGGGCTAAACCCATTTGGTCTACTAACAATTTTTGGTGTAATTTATCCTTGCATGGTCTAGTTTATACTTGGGGCAATTCTCACTTGGTCTAAATTCCCAATTCGTCTAAACGCCAAATGGTCTGAATGCATTTTCGTCTAGTGCCCAAATGAACATTTGTTCTTACTATTACCATTTTGTTACTGGAACTGACCAAGTGGTGATAGACCAAGTGGACATTAGACGAACTGGACATTAGACGTAATGAGAATTAGACGAAATGGTAAGTAGACGAAGTGGTAATTTGACCAAAACGTAATTATTCGAACTGGTTATAGACGAAATGGAAATTGACCATGTGGGATGAGACCAAATGGCATTAGTCAAAGTGGGTTTAGACCAAGTGGAAAATACCGTACAATACACCGAATGAGGACCACTTATACCCCGGACAAAATTACAAAGAACCACATATTCACATGATATCTAGTCATCTATCAACGTATATCTTTTTAAAGAACAACTGCCCCGCGGAATATTCTCCCCCAGGACGATTCTCTAAACTGTCATTCGGACCGCTGATGACCAAATAACCGCCATATTGCTGTCAACGTGGATAGATATTAAAACTATCCGTGGCTCCATTCCCCCTGAATTGGTCGATGACCGGACAATATCCCTGACTTATACCCGAACAAAAATACCACCGAGGACAATTAAACCTACCTCTATGACATATACCTTTAGGAAATCATTCCCAGAGTTCAATTATCCCTGGAAAATTCACGCAGTAAATTTTTGGGGTAATAAGCCTTTTGGTCTGAAATAGTGAGACGATAGGGGAGAGCGGGCCGGGCGGGGGGATGGGAAAGGGGGGGGGGGAGTCAGCAATAGTTCATGTGGAATAAGATGAGATGTACTATTAATGGGGTTTATATCGCTTACGGGAGGCTGTTTTAGAAAGCAGAATTTACAAAATCTGTCTTGATTCACGCTATCATTGAACCTTATCACGGTTACTTTTTTGTGTAAACATCTACAAATCATTAACATTAAAAGGGAAGTTCACCCTGGAATTTTATTGGTCTTAAAAAATGCAGAAAAATAAAAGAAAAATATGAGTGAAGGTTTGGAGAAAATCGACCAAAAAATTATGAAGTTATGAATATTCAAAGTTTTGATTCTGTGACGTCACATGCGAGCAGATCTCCTATGCGTTATGTAGTGTAAATTCCCTAAAATGTCATTTTTTTCAAAAGAAATTAATTATGTCACCTGTACGGTAGATATACCATCAAACAAATGTTCATATACATGACTATATCAAATTGACCCATTCCTTTATCAAGAACCATGACAAAAAGACAAATTTATGGAATTTACATACACAACCAATGGGAGAGCTGCTCGCACGTGACGTCACACAATCAAAACTTTAAATATTCATAACTTCGCTATTTTTTGGTCGATTTTCTTCAAACTTTCACTACTATTTTTCTATCATTTTTCTTCATTTTTTAAGACCAATAAAATTCCAGGGTGAACTTCCCCTTTAAGTGAGAGTGAACTGAGCAACACTCATTGACTGTGTGTTATAAAAAGCTAGTCTTAATAGACATTTTGAGATAACAATGAATAAACTAGCTTATTATTTTAATATTATTGTATAGGAAAACTGAAATGTGTTAAGGGAGAAAATACCTGTTTTGCTCTTTTTCGACATAAGTTTGGCAGTGTGAATGCATTGCGGAGTGGATTAATATGTTAAAATTCAAATGGGCCTATATCATAAGACTTAAGACGTTGCATTATGGGTCAGAAACCGGGCCAGCTTTAAGTATTTGAGGGCTTGAGATGGTGCTGTACAAGTCTACTGGTTCGTATTGGCTTTATATAAAATCAAATTACCCGTTTTATTTACCTTGAAGAAACTCCGAGATCTTTGATTCGTACAAGCGTTTTAATATGAATCATGGTGGTTGCATATTGGTTTTTCTTTCATGAACAAATATCAATACCGGAGACTGTGACACAGCAGCTCAGAACCATTTTAGTAGCGTATAATTAATTCAATACGTCGTTTTTGTGCGTGTTATCTTTCGAGGAATTGCTTGTACTAAGGGTAATATGATCCGATTTTTGAGAATGTAAAGGTTACAGGTTCATCATCATGATCATGCGCCGCGTTTCAATGGAGGTAAAATCAACTTGAGATTTTTTCCCCCATTTCCCAAGCTTTTTCGAAAATTTTCTTCAAGCAATATCCTGCTTTTGCATTGAGCATTGTATGCGGACTTTCTCCCTCTCTTTCTTTTTCTCACTCCATGCTACTATCTTTTCTTTACATCCGTTTCTCTTCCCTTCTTTTCCACATCACAGTCCCCTTCCTATTTCTTTACTCTTCTCTCTCACTCTCTCTCTCCCCCTCTCTCCCCCTCTCTCTCTTTCTCTAACTCCATGCTCTCAGACTTTTCCATTAATTTCCACTCTTTCCACTTTCAACATCACCGTCACGTTCCCTTTATTTCATCCTCTTCCTCCTCTCTCTCTCTTTTCCTTTCCCCCATTCATAAATCACCACTTTCACTGATTTTGATATTGGGGTCAAACCTGATAATAATACCGGTTATTTGGAAAAGGCCCTTTTAATGAAAAACCTTCCAAATATGAATCAACGTATTCGTATTAGTGGCAGCGAGGTCTTTTTCATTACAAGTCATTTTTCGAGAGTTTGTGTTTAGTATAATGATGATGAATACAATATTACTATCGGAGGAAAAATCAGTAAAGCAACGGAAATTGCAAATTTAAGGTTTGGTAATATCATTCGAAGAACTAGTGATACAAATTCAGCATCAATACCTTTTTGGTGTACATAATATAAGTCGTATCTATCGTTGAAGTTATTTAATCCTAAAGTTATTTGGAAGTACAGAATGATATACGATGTACCAAAAAGAGGTAATGTATGCTATAAAAAGAAAAAAATCTAATGTTCTGAAATGTCTCAATGTAATATTAAGTGTGACACAAAGTAATGAAACAACAAATTTTGTGTGTTATGCACATTATTGTAAATAAATGCATCAATGATTATGTAATGTGACCTAACATTGTTTAAATGAGGGTCAGGAAGTTCTGAAAATGGCTTTGCTTTATTTTCCGTATAATTTTCTCACATGTTTCAATAAAAAAAAATTAAAACAAAAAAACAACAACATAAAATCATAATGAATCATTTTGTATATATTTACAGTGAGAAAATGTGTCATAAACTACTTACAAGTTGAATATAAATTTGACAAAGGAGGGATACACTATATACTGTTTGATGTTATGGCAGCCTGAAAATATTACTTTACAATATACATGGCAACCATTAATTTCATATATTAATGCCACTTTTGTTCACGGAATCGAAGTCCACAGGAAACAAATTAGATCATGCAAGGTCAACAACATCGTTATATTATTCACCCTCTCTGTCTCTACTTTATCTCTTCATACCTCTATTCCTTTCTTACTCCCCAATGTTTCTACTTTTACTTCACTGCAAAAACGGCGATGCTAAAGATAATCTAGTGTAGTGGGAAAGGTGAACCACGTGTGACGAAAATAATTGTGAGCTTTTAATTTAATTTCAAGGTATTTAGGAAAAATTTTATTGTAGAAATTTCCTCTGAAAAGGATTGGTCTTTAAATACCCTCGTAATAATGATATGACCTAAAAAGGTGAAATGTTCGGGTCCCGAACATGTGAGCACGTGTATACATGTAGTCCCATACGTGCACTTTTGAGTGCAGTGCATGTTACTCTTAGAAAACTTTGGTAAATGTCTTATCATTTTGTTGATTCCAAAACCTTTCATCAATTAACAATTCTTAGTTGCATTGTTATCAGTCTTTCCCATCACTTTGAGACAGTTTCTTCCTCGATTCAATCTCATGACTACTACAATACTAGATTAGCTTTAAAGTAACATCAGTTTCTGGGGCCGAAATACATCACTTGATGTTATTCTAATTGGGTGCTGGTTTTAATTTAGCATTTGACGCGTGTGTTAATTTTCTATCTGGCACCAGTGAGTACTTTTTGTGCTTTTGTTTTGTTTGACACCATGGGTGTCAAAAATAAGATTGATAAATGATTAAGATTGATTCTCTCCTTGGCTTGGATTCCCCTAAAAGAATGAAGCGGCATTAACTGGAAAAGCGACGGTTTTGATTGTGGTGAAAATAGGGTAAAGGTACTGAAATATGAAATTTTTCTTAGACAATCAATTTGTCTCTCAACAACGTATGTGAGCATTTCCAACAAGAAAACATATCAATAACAACATCTTGGTCCACCTTTGACTATTGTCCGTTGATGCACCTGTTTCATTCTGGATATCCTTGTTGTAACACTTCTTGCATACTTGCTGGTGAACGAGGGTCAAAAACATCATATATTGATAGTTGAATATCATCAGCATAATTATATGAGATAGAAAAGATTGTGCTTACGTATAATACTTGATACAGGGGTTATAATACATTGAAGAGTATAGGTCACATAACAGACCCTTGTGGGACACCATATTCACAAGTCCAAGGTGCTGAAACTTGCTCTGAGATTTTAGAAAGGGATGTCCAACCAGTTAGATATGAGTGCATTCACTGTAAAGCAACATTTGACACTTTGAAATTTGATTTAAGTCGTCTTTTCAAGATCTTGTAGTCTAGACTGTCGAAGACTGCACTCAAATCCAGAAGCACAAGAAAAACTGCTTGTCTTCTACCGAAGTGAAGTTTTGAAACTTTATAAGAGCAGTTTCGGTGCTAAAATTCAACGTAGTTGCGTGTACAATCTATCTAAATTGCTAATCATTGATCAGTGCCTGGAACAACCCACCCCTTTTTCAACAAGGAACGCACCAAAATAAAGGATTTCAACTGGGACGTCTCGACATTCTTCACTTGGGTCAAGTGTAGCAGGTATGTTCAGATAGTTTTTACAGTTCGGCCACTTAGCAAATAAGAATTACTAGATCTGACGATGGTTTGTAGACTTGTTTGTTTGATCTTCTTCTTGTTTTATCGACGTCGTAACATCTTCATAATTATTTGCCTGAAAGGTTTGATGGTAATGAAGTATATGATTATATTTACACCTCCATTGAATGCAAGGAGTCCTACAAACAAAGCGTGGATGAACTGGTGGATCTTCCGCCCTGTTACAGCCTCGTGGATGCTGAGAAAAGTTACAGGTAAAAATGAGAAGATAAAACAAAAGGTGACAATAAATGGAGTTCGTAAAATCTGCATGTTATGACGTAAGGTTGATCTGCCAGCTCGTCCTGGGGAACACTGCTCACCTTTGTGTTCTACGTCCGATGGTATCTCTTTGTCTGCAGGACATTTCTTTAGATTTGCTACAGTAAGATGGTGTTCTTGCGATTGTCTGTTTGGCGAATTGGTTTCTCCAAGTGGTTCTGTCGAAATCTTGTCCAACTCCAATTCTTCATCCATCATACACAGTTTAGTAATGTCTTCGGGTGGTACAGGGTAGCTTGCCGTATTCAAGTTCCCATCTTGGGAATCTACTTTCGCATGGTGAAACGGTCTTCCGACGACTAGAGGTCCTACAGCAGAAGAAAGCCTTCGGTTTGATTCACTCTTGACTGATTTCTTGTTGATTGCAGGATGATCTGTATGGTTAGTGTAGTTTGATTTGGGCCCATCCATTGAGGTCGATGGTTTGGTAGAACTGCCCGTTCCTGACGTCGGGTCTGCTTTGCCTCTACTTCTGTAATGTTGAAGATTTTTCCTATGAAGCATCAAGGATATTTTCACTATGTGACCATACTGGATCACAAGACAGACCGTAATCAGCCATGGTATGCTGAACATGACAAGAGAGAAAGGTAGGAACAAATTATCTCCAAAGTCAATCACGCACATTCTTAATTCTCCATGATAAAGAAGGATTCCTCCAGAAGTATTGTGAATGTATACGAATATGGTCAACATGGATATGTTCAAAGTTGCCGCCCCAACGCTCGCGCATAACGCGCGCTTACGAGTGGCTACGAGCGGATACAACATGGGCTTGGCTATGAAAAGGTATCGATCCGTATTTAAGAGCGCAATTTGCAGAATGCTGATTCCAGGTGATGAAGAAATCACTATCCCAATGACTCTACAGAATGTCATCCTTCCGTACGTCCACCGTGTCCATTCACCGATTGTCTCTGTAACAGGTCCAATGATGTACAGGGTTGCAGCTACTGCGTCAGTTACAGCCTGACCCATGTAGCATATCTTACTTGAGTCCTCCATCATGTTACTGGGAATCTTTGGCACAACGTTGAGGATCAGGACATTGCCAATGACTGCAAAGACATTGAACAGCAGTGAGATTATCATCATGACATAACCAGACACTCCTGTGTTGAAACTGTGCGGCGATTGAGAGTTGTTGGTCATATTCAACAACTTAAAAGATGTGTCCTCTTGCCGAAGAAGTGACATTGAGTTATCCATGGGGATTTTAATCTCGTTGTATCAAAGTGCAACTGAAATTTCAACGAGAACGGTCATTTGCTGATATTTACCACAATATGTCTATGCCAAATCGTTCTTTATCCGCCCACAATGCAGTGAAGATAAATGATAGGAGTCCTCTAAAGAATATACGTCATGATACAGTTCTGTAACCATAGTAAATGACTCCTTTTTGAAATTTTTTGTTTGAGTGCCCAGGAACTGTGATAAATATGATTATACTGGTATTATTTTGTATAGGATTACGTAATAAACTTTAAGCTCATTAAGTTAAGCAAACTAGGGTTTCTGCTTTGAGAAAAAAGAAATTTATTTTCTTGATAATGAGACCTCCAGGGAGTCCATTCTTACATGACAATTGCGTTTTTCAAAGTGGGGTGGGGCGGTACTTAATGAATTTGTGGCGAGGGAGCACGAGCGAGTTTGCTCGGGATGGGTATGCGTCAAGGGAGTGGAGCCCCGAAAGATCGTTGAGGGGGGGGGGGGTAGTGTAGACTTCATCAATATGATTGCAATAGCCTTATGAAATAATTAAAACTTTACGAGCGCGATATTTCATTTATCGAATATGGTTATGCTGAATACTGGTGTAAGTAATATAGATCAAGAGAAAAAGCTCATTGGCGGAACCATAGTGAACACAATATGAATTCGAAGGAGAGATTGTGAGAGATAAAGAGGGGAAGTGTGTTTGTGTGTGTGTTTGAGGGTGTGTGTATGTGTGTGGGATATAGAAAATAGGAAGAGAGAGGGGAGAGAGAGAGAGGGGGAGAGAGAGAGGGGGGGGGGAGAGAAGGGAAGGGTTGGTAAGAGAACGAAAGAGAGAGAGAGAGAGAGAGATCGACAAGGGGGAAAATCATCTCCCCGTTATTTTAGCAGGTCACAGGGATGATGATATCCTTAGTCAACCTGAAGAGAGTCAGCAGTATAACGCATCACCACCCTGTCGAATCGAGGTCAAATGAAAGGACGTGTCCAGAATCAAACAGATCAATCCACTTCACCTCATTCCTTTCTCCTCAAGACACGCCAGTGTCACAGTGGCGTACATGTAGTTGTATGTGACCCTCTAAGCGGCACCTGCCCTTCCCATCGAATGGGGGAAAGGCTTTAAAAAAAAAAAAAAAAAAAAAAAAAAAAAAAAAAAATCCCCCCACCAAAACAAATAATAATGATAATAATAATAATTTTAAAAAACAACAACAAATAATGACATATATATATATATATTTAAAAAAAAAAATAAGCAAAAAAAGCAAGAAAAAAAAAAGCGAAGGAGTCATGACAAGAGAGTGGCCAAAGAGTGACCAAAATTAGAGTAACACGGTTGTAAATTTGTGGTTGCCATCGCAAAAATGTTTGAGAACAAGTTCCTGGATAAGTCAACAAATTTGGCGGAAAACGATCGAAGCGCATATAAATGGCATTAAAAAACAAGTTTGTTGGGGGCCAATAGTGCCCCCTTGGTCTGTGTCGCCCCCCAGAGGTTAGTAATCGATTGATATACCTTTGAATGGCCATTATCTTAAAGTTTGCAACGAAGTGAACGCTGTTAAATAAATGTTCGCCCCTAGCCTACACTTTCACATACATCATCGCTTATTACATTCAAATATGCCAACAGAGAATCAACCCAACAATCAGTCTCTACCTCGCAATTCCCTTGAACGTATCCTTTCGAATCCTCGTTTGTATAGAATAATTTTTATTATATACATTGTAAGATCCTAGCCTCTGTCTCATGTGTCATTCCCTCCTATTGTGATGTGAGGAGGTCACGTTTGTACCAATGTATACATATTGTACGATTGTAACAACCACAAGTGCGTCAGTCACAATATCGAAAATGACACCTAGCCCAAGAGCAATATATGCACATAACTACACGACCTCTGATGGCGTATTTGTGTCGTTGGATTGTCGTTCTGACTGGGGTTTTAACAAGGGATTTGGGGAATGAGATGGGAGAATTGACTTGGCTTTCGACCGCCAATCATAGATCTGTCATGGCGGTCGAATCCCCGGGTCACAAATTACATCGGAATGAATGAGTGAACGAGTTAGCCACCGTGAGGGATTATCCATCTTCGATAATTCAGTAGAAACAGTCTGAGTGCTTCGCTTAAAATGCTAAAGGTATAGGGGCCGATGATTGCAGGAATCGCTCGTTAGTTCTGTAGCCTCAAGGTGGGCAGAGAAGCTGTAGAAAAAATGCTACAGATATGTCGGCAACACGTTGCACATATCATTTCTGGGACTTGTGACTATTGAAGCAGGGGAAATACCATGATTTATTAAGCCATTGAGACCCCATTATACATGTTAATAAGCTTTTATATTTATTTCTAATAATAATGATAATAAAGAGTAAAAAAGACCCAATTGTGGCTCAGTGCATCCTTCCTGGTCATTTTATTGACCCTTTACTGTTTATAGATTTTAAGGTTTTTTTTCTCGTTTAAAACTGCTTGTGGAAGAAAAGAGACCCGCCTACTATTTTTATACCAAAAAGGCAATAAATCAAGTTCGTCTGAAAGTGAAGAACGTTTTTCTTTTTGTTTCTTATCGTTTTTTTTAAATAAAATAATATGCTTTCGTTCAATGGTTATATTAAAAAAAGGTATATCAAATTAGGGGGTGTAACTTGAGTTATAAAAATATAGAAAAGAAAAGGCCTGATCAAATGTCCTTCTGGTTCTTAACAGGCAAACAGTCGCATTTCTATTCTCAGTTTGGGCTTTAAAAGGCAACATTTTGCCAGATCGAAAACCGAGGCAACCAAAACAAATCATTTAAAAGTCAGGCTCACTCTTTCCATTTTTACCCTCTTTTTCGTGACGCCATTAAGAATTGACCGATGTATTGACAGATGTTGATAGTCAGCCGAGCGAGAGACGTGAGTTTCATGTATACAGACACAATTTATCGCACATCCTCCTCCAACTTGTCATTGCTCTATCAAGAGCGGGTCACAACCGCAACTATAGTGTTAATGGGGAGTTTCGACTACACTCCCCCCCCAAAAAAAAAAAAAAAAAATAATAATAATAATAAAATAAATAAATAATAATACAAATAATAAATAAATAAATGAATAAATAAATAAATAATAACGGGTCAAATTGACCACATTTTTTGGTCCATAGTCTAATACCATTTCTTCTATAAAGTCAATTGCCTTTTACTCTGAGTACCTACCTACCACCTACCAGGTCGGCTAAACTGCCGAGACCTAGTACGAATCCTCCAGTTATCTCTGTGTGCATGCAGTTCTTCAACTCGTATGTTCCAACTACTCAAAACATCCGATTTTCATGATGTCTACGTAGTGCTTGTCGTTTTCGACCACGCCCCCGACGTCCATGCGTTGGCTCCCAAAGGATGAGACTACTGCGGCCAACTCTGGTGTCGAAATCAATGACCAGCAAGCTGCATTCTTCTTGTTGCTATCTTGTCACCTATTTTGGGTAGTTTTCCATATAGCGTGTCGTTTGGTATGTGTTGTCTCCAGTTGATGTTCAGCACCGTTCTGAGCATTCTTGTGTAACACCCATTAAGAGACTTCTCCAGCACCGGGGTGACTGTCCATGCCTCACAGCCGTAGAGCAGTACTGTTTCCACAGTTGCGATGAAGAAGCCTAGTTTGATACCTCGGGACATGTGAGACTTCCAGACGGCACTCATTTTATTGATAGCTTTCCCGGCTATTGCCCTCCTGATCTCTAAGTACCACTTCGCCTATTTACGGTACATGATTTATCATTTCGCCTTTTTCTCATTTCGTCTAATGTCCAGTTCGTCTTATGTCCTCTTGGTCTACCACCACTTGGTTTATTTGTAACAAACTGGTAACATTACAGTAGGCTTCCAATTTTTTGGACAATCATAGGTATAGCATATAGTTTTTGATTATCGCAAGGGACCGGGCCTTGGTTACAGTCATGTTTATGTGGTGTTGGTTTCGTTTAACACGGCTCCATCAATCTCCCATCTGGCCTCGCCCCCCCCCCCCCCCACCATTTCTCTGATGCTGGAATAAATATCATAACATCATCAGAAGTGTAGAACCTCTTTAATATTCCTTAGATGGGTAAATTGGCACTCCTTTTAATTGCATAAGGGAGTTCACGGTGGTTAGCTCGTCTTGTTGGTGGTAGTTCCCATGTATTATTAAGTCTGCCGTATCAATCACTTTATGGCGATGTAAAACCCAATGAATATTGTATGAACTGCCGATGGAAGGAAAGTCAATATCGAAATTCCCAGACAAAACATAATGAATAGGTTCTTGTATCAAGTCAGAAAAAGAGGAAGAAGTTATTAATGGCACGAACTGTTTTAAAGGTAAACTGTAACTATGCTGAAGGGTAAGTGTAAACGACTGGTAATGTCGCATGACGCATAATGTCACAATCTAGTCACAAAAGCGCATTATTTACATCTGGGACCAACATTTGACGTCATCATCAGAAAGTCGTGACTGGGATTCGAACCTCGGCCCCATTCCGATCAGTTTGTGGGCCTCTTTAACGAAAAAAGCTGAAATAATTTGAATTGTTTACGTTGTGGAAAAAGAAAATCAGCCTACAAAATGATGCGGATCAGACCAAGGTTCGAATCCCAGTCACGTCTTTCGGATGGTGACGTCACAAGATGGTCCCATACATAAATAATGCGTCAGTGTGACATTATGCGTCGCTGCGACATTACCGGTCGTTACAAGCGTTACATTTTTTGTGTGTGTGACTAAACAAACACGC
>CALNVZ010000649.1:6136074-6208921 GCA_940671915.1 Paracentrotus lividus | reverse complement strand
CCTCGAGATAGGAGACTAGGCCCGCTTTGCCCTCGTCCCTGATTTTGTGCATATCCTGTATTTACTTGGCTCTGTCTTTATATCCCTTCTATGTTTTCTTTTCTGTAATAATTCTCCATGTTTTGCGTCAAGATTGTATGTTACCATTTGATCTCTATCAAAGACACTCTCTTCTTCCATCCCATCTTGACACTCTTCTTCTATTACCTCATTCGACCTTTTAAGACCTCTGAATCTAGACCCACCATCTCCGTGACATTCGTCTTAAATGCGCTCCCATGATTAATAATAATGTAGTTCTCCTAAATGTAAAACGCATTCCAAAGTGAGTCACATCATTAAGCTTGCTTTTGATATTCTTTTCCCCTCAGCATTGCCTAATTGATGATAACGATGCCATTGTCAAATAACGGCTTTTCATATTCATATTCATATGTCATAATTACGAGAGAAATTATTGCTTTTGTCATGAGCCCTCACGTTTCAATATCTTTCATTTCATAGCTCCTTCCGCTGGTAGTGACCAAGTAGCAAATTGGCAATGCGCCGTTTGCTACCAACTACCCTGGTTTATTCTTCCCGTGTCATGTTTATAGGGGAAATTGTTTTATTCATAACCTTGTTTTATTATCTCCTTTTTAACAGCTCGATCTGTGGGTAGAAACCAATTAGCAAATTGGTAATGCACCGTCTGCTACCAACTACACTGGTTTATATCTCACGAATCACATTTACGGTGGAAAAATGTTTTACTCATGACCTCTTTCTCGTTTTATTATCTCATTCTTTATAGCTTCATCTGTGGGAAGAAACCAGTTAGCAAATTGGCAACGTGTCGTCTGCTACTACATACAACCGCGGAGAAATGGAAACTCAGTCACTGGCATTATTCAGTGGTTGCTCCCGTGCCCCGGTGTCGTGCAGTGTCTTTACATCCATGGGCCCGCACATAATGAAGAACTCGACTAGATAATGCCTCTCCTCTCTTTTTTACTGGATTTATTTTGCCGTAAGTGCCAGCTAAGCTGACTCCAACTTCGTTTAGAATAGATTTTATCTCAATATGACAACGACATAACGTTCAGGACATCTTCTTACAATGCATTCCGGTTTTTTAACATTCTATTTGTACAAGTTGCGAGCTTTGACATTGTGATAGTGCTTGGTTGATTTTCAACAATGGATTTCTGGAGATAAAAGGAGATAATGGCATTCGTCACACCGTGAGTTGATTGTGTAATTATTCAATGGAAGTGAAAGGAGCAACTGTGGTGACTTGAGAATTTAAACGAACTTAAAAAATGATTGATTGAGGATATAACAGTGAGGTGCCTGTCATTTCCAGGTATTTTGGAAGCCATTTTGGAAGCCGCTTCGGATGGTAGAAGCAGGATCAGGAATACTACTGCCTTTTATTGAAAATGTGCCTATCACCATTTAGGTGTGATACCAGTATCAATGATTAGGTCGAACTTTACTTTAATAATACCACTCATATCAGCTCCATTTTTTATCGGACACCCATGACTCGGTTTCGCTGGATTGGAGGATCATTTCTTTGAATTTAAAAGCCTAAAGGGACGTTTAAACTTGGACTTCTGGTGCAGGTCTACATTCAAGTGAACATGCAGCGAAGCATCCGAAAACTGGGGAACCTCCCGCGGTTCAAAACCGTGCAGGAACAGCCGGGTCTTGCGGAGAATAGTAACTTCCGGCAGATGGTGAGGGATTCCATGTGTTTCCTATGGCCCATGGCGAGCATTGCTGAAGATGGCGACGATTCACTGAATCCTATTTCGAGGTCACCGTCCACAGCGCACATGAGCGACGGTGAAGAGGATACTGATGGGTAAGTTCAGTTCATTTGTGCCTTCTTATTAAAACCATTTATATAACGCCTATTGCATAAATTGCCTTGTAAATAATTATATTTAAAACAAAAATGCGACGTAAACATTATTACCTGACTGTAAAGATTATATTTCAATGATTACAGTACGGCAATACACCAGACGGTGGCCTGTACTTAAAAGAACAAGAAGATTATAAAGTTGTATGATTCAACTGGTGACTATGCCTCTACACATATTATAAGCAAACATGACACCCCTGATAATGGTGTAAACATACTTTGCTGTATGTCTCTTTCAGTCCCGATATAATACCTTCGCAGTCCCCTAATATCCTGCTCTGAACAATAGGAACTCTGCGGCTTAAACATCAATATTTATAATTTACAATGGCATTCATCAAGATAAATGTTGGAAAGTAGATGTGTCACTTCACATATAAAATACGACGTATAAGCCTTTAAGTGGGTTTGAGCCAAAGGTTTTGATTAAAAAAGAAAAAGAAATAAAAAAGGACAATAGGCTCGCATTGCCCCCCCCCCCAAAAAAAAAAAAAAAAAAAAAAAAAAAAAAAAAAAAAAAAAAAAAAAAGCACGCGCACACATACACACACTAAAAATGAATCACTATTCGGATCTTAAGATGTATATTTTGATCATTGAGGATATAAATTGTTGTGTTTTTTTCTATTCTAATAGACATAGACATGTGTGTAGGTATCAGCATCGGCAGTAGATGTGAAAACACTATGCATCATTCTGTAAAACCAAGCAAGTAAATTTCCTATGTCATCTAAACCCACTTTGACTAATGCCCGTTTGGTCTAATTCCATATGGTCTGATTCCATTTCGCCCACAACCAGTTCGTCTAATTACCTTTTGGTCTAATTGCCACTTTGCCTAATTCCCATTTCGTCTAATGTCAACTTCGTCTAACATCACTGTGTCTAATTCCTGTAACAAAAATGGTACTCGACCAGATATTAATTTGGTAAATTAAGTATTTGAAAGAATTGGAAATTGGACTAAATGGTCAATAGACCAAGTGAGATTTAGACAACGTATTAGATCAATGGGAAATTAGACCGAATTGTTAGTAGACGAATTGGGGTTTAAAAAAGCGTAATATACGACGTGTCAACGGAGGTAGGATTTTACTAAAATGTATAAAACTAAATGTATGCAGAGTGTCTGCGTTTCTCAAGAGAGACAGAGAGATAGACAGACCTCCCCCCCCCCACAATTTTTTTTCTCGAGAATTTAAATGACTGTGATACATCGTTTGTGCATACTCATGTTGATGATAAGGTGTTTATGAGCTCATACTTATAATAAGGTTTTACTAAAACTTTAGTGAGAAACTGTACAGACAAAAAAAGCAACAAGCAAAAAACACGCCTCAACCAAGCAAATGATCTTCACTTAGATGAAAGAAAAGAAGAAGAAAAATATATTGTATTGTGAAATTGTGTTGATCAATCTTCTTCCGATATCCGTAAAGTGTCCCCGGGTAGCGTATCATGATTTCCATATTGTTGCGCGTTGAGCTGATTAGCATTCTCAAGTAATACGCCTTGAAAACATGAAAGACCTTGGCCATGAATATAATCCATTTATTATGTTTTGAATGTGATCTGCGTGTGTCGTATGTATGTATTACCATGGTATGCTTGCATTATGTATATACAAATATATATATATATATATATATATATATATATATATATATATATGTGTGTGTGTGTGTGTGTGTGTGTGTGTGTGTATACATAGAAAGAATAAAAAGATGAAACGGACGTTGATGAAGACCTATACATGTACATACATGATGATTAATCATGTCTTTATTATTGAAAAGATCATGTACATAACAACAGGAAAAACCGGCCGTCAACCCGCTGGGTTAGGCGGCAGGTTATACAAAATACAAAATACAATACGGTAACAGTTCGAATAACATTTCAATAATACATAGTATATGTCAAAAAGAAAGTACAGTATAAAACAAGGTAATCGTGAAAATCGTGAAAGGTAATAACATTATGTACAATTAAATAACTATATAAGTCATGTCTCGCGAGAAAGGAGGAATACAATAGAAAGGAGGTAGTGGAAGACATTGGTACGTAAAGAGAGAGAGAGGGGAGAAAGAGAGAATGAAGTTGGGAGAGCAGTACTATAAAAATGATAAGAGAGAGAGAGAGATAGGGAGAGATAGGGAGAGCAGAAAGCTAGAGGGTCGCGTATAATGAGACAATATATTATACATTGAGAATCTCCGACCATGATTAAACTGATTAAACTGATTTGGCCTATATTATCGTAGACAGGACATTTCAAATTTAGAAAAGATAATAATTAATACGACGAACAACCAGTTTCTTATTTAACATGTTTACGAGATAAATTTATACTGCTAGGTATTGGTCGATTTGCCACGCTGGCTCACATTTGCCTTGGAAAATGACATATGAACTAAAAAGAACAGACTTAAGTATTTCGTCTCTGAATTCTGAATATTTAGTTGTCTTACTAAAGTTCAGTATTTCCTTAGACGGTACTTGTTTTGTGGAGTTATAAGTCCACGTGACCCGATTTCGATGCAAATAAGTTCTGCTGGGTCCAACCTGACGCCATTATATCGTGTATGAGGGTTGTGTATTTGTCCTGTTTTCGTTGGTGAGCTTTGTTGATGTTGGTTTCAAACATATATATATATATATATATATAATATGAAAAAATGAGCAAAGAAAATGGGGTACGATCGGGATTCGAACCAGAGACCTTCTGGTTACTAGTCAGGCGCTCTAACATCTGAGCTATAGTAAGCCCCGGATGGGGTCGTCCCTAATACCCGTTAACTCTTCAATGCTCCAGTGGTCAGAAGCTATAGAAACCTGGCATAAACTCGAAGGATAGAAATCAACTTGGAGTAAATGCGAGGGATCACGGTGAAGTGATGCAGCTTTTTTAATATAAGTTTTTAATGGTCAGTTTCCAAATTTATTTTAAACTTATATATATATATATATATATATATATATATATATATATATATATATATATATATATATATATATATATATATATATAAATTGTCAATGTTGGATAAGAGAACTATAACTGATTAATCATTATAGTATACATGTCTTGTTTTCAGCGTAAATGTATTATACTCATACCATATTTGTCATTTGGATGAAAACTATGGAATTTCATTCCCTTTTTTAAATATTACATGTAGTAGAATTATTATTAAATGCAAAGCACATTATATTAAGCATTATGTTACAAATGATGTACATGACATTATTTTAACAGAGATCAAAATATTTTGATTGCTCATATAGGAATAGATATATTTCGAACAAAAGATTGTTTCGTTTTATTTGTTTATAAAAAGTAAATATTGTCACTCAAAATAATGATAGCAGATCCATAGTCATTTGACGAATATGGTTAGCCAAAGAGAAATAAAACACAATGTCTGACCTGTAACAAAACAGTTGTTGTAGAAGGTGTGATGAGTGGTGAGAAAGTATGTTCTGGCAATAAAAATAATGTCTTGCAGCCAAATTTGTGGATGTTTATACTTGCAAGCCAAAAATTACAATCACCCCCAATGCAAATTAATATAAGAGAGGCAGAGATAGAGAGAGAGAGAGAGATAGACAGATAGAAAGAGAGAGAGAGAGAGAGATAGACAGATAGAAAGAGAGAGAGAGAGAGAGAGATAGACAGATAGAAAGAGAGAGAGAGAGAGAGGAGGGTGTATATTGATATGGTCGTTGCTATGTTTGACTGAAATGATTCAATTATGATAGGCTGCTTATATTGATTTCTTGTCTATCACTGTCACTTTGTTCTCTCTTTTCATTCACTAAATCGAATTACGAACCAATAGGAGGCTTTATAAATTTCCCTGCCTTCAATAAATCAACAGTAGTATCCGTATGGCATTTTAAATATAGTAGCAACCATGTCGACAGAATTAAGAAATCTTAAAGACTGCAAAGAAAAACAAGGATTAGCATGATTAGGGTTTGATTTCATCACCGAAAGAAATAAATTATTGATAATTATCTTGACGTAAAACAAAAAAAAATAATTGGTTGCAATAAGTCAAATTAGAATTCAAAATTACGAATTTTCGAATCCTGAAATCTTATAACAGAATCTTTTAATGTATGTCTGATGTTGTTCAGACTTTCAATTACATATGTTACTTTTTTCCCGCTTGATTCTATTCTTATGGCTAAAATTCCTGAACATTATGGGCGGTTAAATGGGTCATAAGTCATTAAAAAAAATGCACATTTTAATGACATAAAACGTAGGCGGATCAATAGGACCATAGCAGCCGCACCCTCTCCTATTAGCAGCACAAAAAGGGAAAGTAAAAGAGAAGAAAAGAAAGAGAGAAGAGGGATTTTAAAAAAAGATGAAAAGAAAGAAGAGGTAAAGTAAGGAAGAATAGAATATGGCCAGGGAGGGGAAGAAAGAAGGCAAAACATTCAGGTCATGATGTACAAAAAATTTAATGATGACTTAATGGCAATGCCCCATTGTGGCGGTCTTTGAGGCGAGAACAGTCTGAAAAATTTTATAGCGGCCAAAAGGGACAATGTAATCCTGTTATTAAAAACGCATAAAAATAAGATATACATGAACATGATGAAGATAACGGAGAAGTGAAATAGACCAGATAAATTAACATTATTTATATAAACAAAATCAACTTTAATCAATAAAGATAACGCTCACAGACCATGCTGTTAACAGCATCATTACAGAAACTGCAGATATAAAGACACTTAAAGATAGATGAAGAAATAGGGACCACTAAATCAGAAAAAAAAAGGGGAAAACCTAAAACCACAAAAACAGCAAAAACATACAAACAAAATACAGAAAAAGATATATAAGTGTAAAATTATACAGCCATGTAGATAACGATTAAAATTAAGTCAACCGTAAAAAAACGATTTGATAATCATCAGCTGTAGCATTCAGAGGTCGTTACAGTGGAGCGTGGCCCTTGTTTTCAAATTTCCATCAACTTATAACAGATTTGGCTTCCCTTTCTATCGAGCCTTTCTTCATGGACAATACACTTCCACAAAAAGTGCAACACTCTGCAATTTGTACATAAATTTTTGTGATATCCTTCCCCTCCACAGCCAAAAAGCCTCTTTTTGAAACCTCCATATCTAATAATATTGCAATTTGTATTAACAAAATCCATTTGTATATTCGGATCAAAAAGTGTGCGGCGGTCTTTATTGAATGACCTGATGAGTATGCAATTGTAAAATGCACTTCGTGTACCATGTATACAAAATCATGTATGTGATCCAGCTTCGTTACAGTATAAACCATACAGATAATACCATACCTGGGGAACAGGTATAAGCACAGTCGCTTGATGCTGTAATGGTACTCGTAGAGTAAAACGGAAATTACATTCGATTTTGCGGAGGGTATATTTTGATCAAAATACGATTTTTTTTTTATAGTACAGTGTGTTTCAAGAAAAATAGTATACAAGTGGAAAGTGTATATAGGCCTACAATGTAGATCAATCAGAACCTGATAGTTTTGGTATTTCCTAAAAACAAGAAGAACATACCTTATTTTACTTTTTGCACCTCATTTGGTGGTGCAGATTTTGTTATATTTAACAGGCGCGGATCCGGGGGGGGGGGGGCTGAAGGTGCTGGCGCACACATAAGATTGGGAAATCAGCATACCTTTTTAACGCACCCGTTAAAGTCTTAATAACCCCTTTTTTTTTCTTCTTCTTCTTTTTTTTTTTTTTTTTTTTTTTTCTTTTTGCTTGTCAATTGTTCGGGACCGAACGATGACCTGACCTACCCCTATATGAAGTATATTTTGAAATTTTATAACACCGAAGGCCGAAAATTTTTCAACACCCCTCCCCCCCCCCATGATATCGTTTGATAAGATTTAATGCCCATGATTTCCCCCTTGCTTGTACAATTTGATTTGATACACACTGACAGTGGGTTACAGAAAAAAGTTAAACCAACTTTGAGAGTCTCGTATTAAAATTTTAAAGCTTGTATTATTGTTTTCGACCAACGTTTTTCAAAACTCGAGTACTCAGTCATCCATGACAGTACATGTATAATTTTGGTATCACTGGATAGAATATGAGTTACGCTTTGTCATGATATAAAAATGAATGACACATAAGTTATACAATTTTTAATACGAGGCTCTCAAAGTTGGGTTTACTTTTTTTTGATACACACTGTATAAGTGAGCAACGTCAGCTCTGGTTATTTATTCTTGAGATAGAGATCGTGCGTGAGGCAATATTCCTTTGATGAAATAGATCATTCCCAAGTCGGTTTTCATTACTAATCTATATTGGCGTATCTATATTGTATTTGTTATCTTTTCATTTCACTCCCTCCCCAGTAATATCAATATATTTTATCTTGCCATTTAATCTAGAATTCTCAATCTTGCTCAATTTGTTTGCACTCGGCTAGTCTTTTTCGCTCTCTTTGCATTTGACATTCGTCACTCATTCTTTTTCTTCTTTCATGTCACATTTTAAGTATTCCATTTCCCTCCCTCCCCCTCACTATATATATATATATATATATATATATATATATATATATATATATATATATATATATATATATATATATATATATATATCTATTTCTCTCTCTCCCATAGGGGAAGTTTACCTTGAAATTAAATTGGTTTTAATAATAGTAGCAATAATACTAAAGAATAATAAGAGAACCTATCAGAGTAGGTTCTACCAAAAATTCATCATAGGATACAACGGATAAAGAAGCTATGAATATCATTAAACAAAATATAGATTTGTGACGTAGCTTTCCAGCTTCTCCACACTGTTTTGTACTTGAAATTCCATAAATTATTACGTTGAAACATATACTGTTGTACATTTATGTGTAATTTTCATGAAAGTGGAACCGTGATATCTTTTTTTTTTAATTAGGGGACGAAAATATGACAAGTTTATTTTCCTATTTCTGGCTTTTCTTAATTTTCACTTGACTAATTTTAACAAGTTATTGTAACAGCTTTCCTATTCTAATAAATTATTCATTTCATTTTCAGAGGCACATACAGGGCATATACGTTTAGGAAATATTATTGTAGTGTAATAACGTCATTTTTTTTGCGGGGGCACGCCTAGCTCATAGCATATCTCTATAAAAAAGTTGAAAGTGGCCCAATTTTAGTGAACGAAATTAGGCAGTTTAAAAAATAATACATTTGGACATTTTGAACAGTTGTGTAATATCATTTTATGCACTTTAAACAGTTTAATCTCTATATGTGTATCTTTGGGATTCTAGGGAGATGGAGTATAGCTCTGCTCATGCGTGGACCCATTAATAAACCGCTTTATATTTTAAATTTGTACATTTTTAATATTTCTAATATTATTGCCGATTCATATTCCTTTAAGTCCCATACACTCATGCTGGTGTTGGATGATAAAAACTCACTTTCACTTTGGGGGTAGCTTTTGATGTTCCAGAAAAAGTCCTAAATAAAGAAATTGTGTTTGTTCTTTTTAACCGCTTGCATAATTTGACAGAGCTTTTGTGGATTTTCGACCGGTACTGGATAAGAAAAAAAAAAAACACGCATGGGACGGAAAATGTCACGGCCTAATTATTCGCTACTTGTAACTTGGAAATCGGTTCGTCGCCCTAAAAAGCACTGAGGGGGAAATGTATCGAAAGAGATGGATACATTTGTGACAAGATTGAGAGAGGGAAAGGCAGATAGAGAGAAACGAAGAAAATAATGAGGATACAGGTTTTCAAAAAACCGCATATGTGACCTTCCGGCTCAAAACCATCAATAAGTCACCATTATCCGTATTTCAGTGGTAAAATATTTCTAGAAATAGAAATTTCAAGCTTTCCAATGACACAAACACTTTCTAGTTTGTCTAGTTTTCTAAAGTCGAAGACAAGCCATCGATGCTTTCCAATGCAGAAACCTGCTTGTCCCATTTACCCTGTCTTTTATTTTGCGATATGTTATTGATGGTTTTGCGGATTCATTTACATATTGTCTTATTTAGATATGCATTATCCCCCATACACTCTGAGAAAAAAAGTTTCCATTGAGCACCCTTTTTGCCACAATAGCGGTACCCTATAAAAAGAGTGCCCATTACCAAATTTTAGTACATTTTAGGGTGCTGGTGGGCACCCTCAAGGTGTTAAAAGGCACCCAAAAGGTGTTTATGGGCATCCAAAAGGGTGTTGCTATTGTGGCAAAAAAGGGTGCTCAATGGGACCTTTTTTTCTAAGAGTGTAAAAACACCTTATATGCGACGGGGATGTCATTTAAGACAGGTAAAAAATCAAACTGTCTAATGAAAAAAGCACGTGAAATGAGACCTCATTTGCAGCTGATGCCAATTACATATTCGTAAAAAAGGCCCTTTGCATGATATTACTTTAAAACATTATTTTTAATGAATAAAATATATTTCTTTAAAGAAATCTGAGATTGGGCTAAGATAAATCCACCTCATGAAGCCGATAAGTGATCGGAGAAACACAACTGACATATAAAAAATTATTTATTGCTAAATCAAAAGGAATAGTCCCTTGAATTTACAAGTAAAAGATACATTATACAAATTATTTTCGCAGTACATCATGGTCACCCCCATCAAAAGGGTATGCTTTTCAAAAGTAAACAACCAGCTCGTAAGAAATAAACTATATAATTAAAAATATACAAGTGATTCTGACTTTTAAAGATAAGGGATTGATTATAATTAATCCAGATCTATTGAGAAGACACCAAGCTAATGATCAATATGATGATGGAGAACAATTCGGATGAATTTCATACTAATTATTTTCGCAGTCCATGATGCTCCCTCATAAAAAGGTAAAATTTGATACCGTGTACATTTCAAAATTAAAGAACCATCTTGAAAAAAAAAGTAACCATGAAAATTAATGACAGGTGTTTGTGATTAGCATACATAATCAATAAATAGTTAATCTAGAGCAACTGAAAAGACACCTGCTTATGATTAATAATCAACATGATGATCGAGAAAAACTGGGAGAATGTCAAAATGCCATATCCATATAGATACGGGATAGTTATTAATCAAGTGAACATTCTTCTACCTAATACAGTCGATATATTAGGTAAAGAAGATTACACTGTCTACATTGAAGGCTATAGGGTCGTTACATATATTATAGTTATATAACTTAACGTCCATCTGCCTCTGATTCAGATGACACCCCGGGGAGTCATAAAGGTGTAATTGCAACGGATCTGGATGTCATATCCAAGCTCACATCGTCCCGTTGGGAAATCGCCCTTTTTTCTCTGCTATTTTTGTTCGATCCCATCTGAGGGTTAGAAACAAGTATGGCGAAACACATCCTTCTTTTGAATCCCGCTGGCATATAGCAAGAAAACAGGAGGAGTAAAGGTAATTAATGTTTGGACACCACCGACGCATCAAGCGACTCGAGTAGCGCGACGGATACCGATCGAAAGGATTTGGGTGACGCGAAATCAGAACGTCGCGCTTTTTTTTTTCTTTGCCACGGCTGTTTCTTCAGAGAAATCAAACGGAAAGGATTTCTATTGGCAGGATTAGACCAGCAAGGCTTCCTCTACCTACTATTACAGCCACAGGCCAGTATTAGGTTGTTTTTGTGATTTTTTGGGGGGGTCGGTATTACGACAAACTAACACGGAAGTATAATGACGAGATTTTTGTAATGCGTATCTGTTGACATTTTCATAAAATCTTCTTAGCTCGCCTATCTGTCCTTTGGGCTTTTACCATCTTCATTAAATTTTAATGATGTAATCTAAGGAAACTCCCTTTTTATTTCCTTTTTTTATTCTTTTTTTTAATTAAAAAAAAAAAAAAAAAATAGGGCCGGGGGTGGATGTCTTCTTTTATCTCTTATTCTCTTTCCCCTTTTCCATTCCTATCCCTATTTTCCAATATCCTTGTAAAACCTTAAACATAACTAAGTAGATTTTGTTTATGTAATGACGTAAGGCAAGGCATGTTGTGTTTCTGTATCACACTCCTCGCTTTGATATAGGACCACGCGATCAATGGTGTTTAATTGATAGCGCCATCTTGTGTTCATAAGCTATATACTTATTCCACATCTTGTTTAGACGTAGCGGGAATGCAATGGACCACTCTATGGCAATTTCCCAAATCACCCAATTTTTAAAAAATAATATTTTTTGTTGTTGAAAGAACATTTCATTTTACAAATGAATTGAGAAAAATAACCTTTTTGTCCTCATCCCCAGTTCATAGTTTGTCATTAGTATAATGCCATGCCAACTCTCATTGCTTAAGGAATCAATGTATTTCTCGAGAGTAGTGACATTCATACAAAACATTATAAAAACCAATGATAAAATCACCATGACAACTCTTCCCCCGCCGTCTGCTCTGCCATTGGATCGGGTTAGTTACAGGCCATCACAGAAAGTGACAAGTCAACTCAAGACAAAGTGTTGTGCCAATTCTTTCCCCAAAAGGCAGCCTTAATGTGTCTATACTTTTAGTTGGCATGGTAACTGCGTTTTGGATGTCTTCACTTCTGCTCCCAGTCTCCGTAGATCGGGAGCGCAGATAACCATAGGGCAAACAGTGTTTACCACGTGTCAAATTATCAAGACTTCATCCATGTTGAACTTCATCGGAGGACGGGTGTCAGATGGAAAGAGATGAAAATATTATTATTTGCCCATTTTTCTGACTTCCAATTTTCCCTATTTTGAAATAGGATACCTACTTACATCAACTGTAATTCAGCTTGTAAATAATGAATCTTTCCTCACTTTTTATGTTCTCAATTTTTGTTGTCGTGATTAAGTGTTTATTTCTGTTTGTTTTTGTTGTTATTTCGTTATATTTTTTCTGAGGGGGGGGGGGAGGGGGCGTTGGACGGTTGTTGGCTTTACCGGTGCGGCAGTGAAATGGATGACATTCAGGCGCGGATCCAAGAAATCGAATTGAATGCATTTCGGGGGCCCAATTGTCTAGGGACAAAAGCGGCTCTATTATGTTTACGCATGGGCCCGGTAAGTTCATTGTGTGAATTCGGTCTGCGACCGCTACTGACATTTTATACGACGTCTGAGTTCGCTATATGAAAACTGCCGTGGAGCATCTTCTTCCTTCATCCTCATATTCTACTATTTTTCTGTTTTTATCTTTCTTTACTTTGAAACGGGATACCAGTTTCCATCAAACTCGAGTCAGCTTGTAACCAGTAATATTTCTTTGCTTTGTTGTTAGGTTTTTATTTCAAGCCTTGGCTCTTCCAGCATGCAGTGAAATGGCCATTATTTTCATCATATTTTATACTGCGCAACATTTCATTACATTTGAATTCTCCTGTTCGTATAATCAAAGACGAAATAAAACGTATCTGATGTAATATATTGTACTAATTTTGTTTGTTGTGCAGTTCTATCACTTTTGCATGAGTTTGAGTTTGAGTATGAGTTTGATTATGAATTTTGAGTATTGAGTTTGGGGATGACTTTTGAGTATGAGTTTGGGTTTGAGTTTGAGTACGACTACGTTTGAAGTGTGTTTCTTCGGCTGGAATTGGACCAAACTAAAAACCAGTACAATATTGTAGTATGTGTGGAGATGGCGTGTTGATTGACTGTTGTGACCTGTAGTGTTGATTTGACCACTATTGATAGACACGGTCTATATCTTATTGGTGAGACCATGGTCTTCTTTATACGTTTCGCGGTGTTAAGCAGTGGTCACAACCTATTGTTTGTATTTTTGCAAATGCGTGTCAGGCACCCAGCTTGGAAATGGAAAGCTCGCCCGTGCGTCCAACGCGATAATTTTCTGCAAACTCCAACGCAGAATATATACAGAGGGTGTCACGACTGACGCACGACCAACGGATGGCTAACTCATGGCCAACGCATGACCGGTAATGACCAAGGCACAGCTCAAGAGTTATGTTTGTCGGAGTGTACACGTATGCAGGGCCTGCATGTTTAACAAAATGTAAAATTCCCCGAAGGAGTTGTCCCATTAAAACAGATAAAATCTGTTTAAATAAAGACAACAGAATGCACTTTGTTCCAGATAGACAAAATATGCACGGAACGGTGGATTTTCGGAAATGCGACTTTGCAAATACTAGACTACGGGGAATAGTGAAAAGGTTAAAAGCCTCCTTTCAAAACACAAGACAGGTTCGTTTTATCTCAAGGCAGAACCATGGGAATTAATTTCTGCCTTCATTCGTAAGAAACAAAAGAAAGCACTTCCCAGCGGTTGATACTTATCATAAATCAGAAGTTGGCTAACAGCTACTTGTGCTATTAAACCCCAAGGTACATTACAAGAGATTACATTTGCATACTTCGCCATTGGATCCAAATGCGGCCAGGTACAAATCCAGCTTAAGCTCTTGTGGAAGGTTTTACAACGGGGAGGATGGAAAGATTGCCGAAGACTCCTCAATGGATTGTTAAGGGTTTTGATACAGGGTCTGTCTTAAAAAAAAGGAAACCTGAAAGCCCGAAACATCTCGCCAATAACGGTATTGTAATACATCACAATTTGCCGAGTAAAATAATAATGATGGACAAGATTGATATGCGGTGGTTACAGTCAAGCGGTAGTGAGTGCATCGTGCGCCTCTATTATAGCGGATCTCGTAGAAAAGCTATGCGTCCCATGCATTTTCCCCCAAACACCCTCGGAGTAGCCGCAGCAGGTACGACACGCAGGGTTTATATTGCGATACATTTCCTACAGCCATACCGGAACTGTAGGAATAGTAGGAATCGCAAAAGTTGGCGAAAAATACGAAAAATACGGAAAATATGACCAAATGCCTTAGATAACGTTAGTTTCATGGGTAAGTCACTCTTCTCAATGCAGTATCGGTACAAATGTGTAGAAAGGGTACCGTACCCAAAAATCAAGACAGGGACTTCTGGAAGGGGCACTAACTAAAGGCCAGTGAAAGGAAAATAATTTGACAAGGTCATGATGGCTCAATTTTATATTTGTTACCTTTTTTTTAATGATAAAGTCTGGGATCATCGTACAAACACAAATTTGAATTTAATACAATTCCTTTACGTGCAATGCAATTAAACCAACAAAAAAAAAAAAAAAAAGAGATAAAGACAAAAACGAAAGATTTCAATAAAATTATTAACGCACAAAAGTGAGATTTTCTCATTGATACAACATGGCATTTTATTGAACCTTGCTCTGCTTTTGTTTTATGAATAGACATGCAATCTATTTTTTTATCTAGTCAATATTTAAATTATTGACTCATAATTATCTCTCTCAATCTTGAATAAATCTTGAAAATAGATACAGAAACATCATGAAATCTTTCATTTTTTGTCCTTTCTTTTGTTTAATTGCGTTGTAGGTATCGAAACGGAATTATATCAATCATGGATTTCAGAAATATGGAAACTACTTTTGACATCACTACTTTAACTTTTAAAATCCATCCATAGTCATAATTATTATACTATAAATTAAGTATAATATTGAAGATGATAAATGGAAATTGGACAATTATTTATTTGGATATATATATATATATATATATATATATATATATATATATATTACTTTTTTTATTATTATAATTTTTTTTTTTGGAATTGGCAGGAGAAAAAAAAAAGGACTGACCTTTTTCATGAAACACCATGTATTGCCTCGTACATTCTATCTTGGCGGAATACGGGATAATAGTTATTTATCAAAAGAAAGGGAGATTTAAAAAAAAAAAGAACTGTGTCATGCTTGGTGTTATTTGTTGTATTTTGTAATCGTATTATGCATGGATTATATATTTTCATGAATTTTGAAGCGCCTTCAGCATTGTACTTAATGGAAATGTCGCTTTATGAATACTCGCGCGCGCACATACCAAAAAAAAAAAAATAAATAAAATAAAGGATGCGCAAAGATACCGTACCATATTTAATTTTACTTCGTCCTTTGTTTGTTTGTTTTTTTAAGTACATTATGTCATCATTAATGTCCATAGAATCGGTTTCATTTCGGGTTTCAAACAGGCACTGGATCTGCTAATATACATTAATAATAATTAAACAATACTAATTAAACTTATATAGCGCCTTTTCCATGGGATACAAAGCGCTCAGGGAAAATTCAAAAAGAATGATCAGGGGTATGAAGGATACAGATATGTTTTTAAATTAGCTTTGAAGGAGGTAAGTGTCTTGCTATTAAATTCTTAAAGATGAAGGGAGCCTATTCCAGAGACGAGGAGCAAGTGATTGAAAGGAATTGAAACCAGTCTGCTTATGGGATCTAGGAACAACAAATATGGGAGCCGAGGCAGATCTGAGCGAATATAATGTACGTTGTGGTTGAAGGAGTGAAGAAATGTATTAAGGAAGTGTGGATGAAATGGTTTGAAAGGTTTGAACTGAAATACGGTATTTTATACGTTCATGAACAGGGAGCCAGTGAAGTTGGTTGAGGAGAGGGGTAGCATGTGACCATTTTGACTTCTGAATTAGTCGGGCACACCTATTCTGGAGGCGTCGGAGCTTGTCAAGTTTTTGTTTTGATATAGGATGGGGGGTTGGGTGTCCGGACACTTAACAAAATTGAAGCAATGTTTTTTGCCCTTAGATTAAGCCAAAAATATAATTTAAATAAATGCTTATCATCATCAATATTTGTTCTCCACAATATTTTCTACCATTTTGTGCTAAAAACCTACAAAAACATTGCTTGTAAGCCTATTCAAATGGCCAATAAAGATAGACTGTCCGGACACCCGACCTGTCCGGACACCCAATAACTGGGTATACAACCAAGCAAGCAACCACCGTAATCCAGCCTGGAGAGCACAAGAGCTCGGACTACATTTATGACGTATGTCTTCATCTAGAAAACCCCTGATACGACTTAAATTGTAAATCCGCCAATTAAGGGAACGACATAAATTATTAACATGATCATACATTTTCAATTCACTATCAAGCACCACACCCAGATTTCTGATAGTGGGTGATAAGGCAATCTGCTCATCCCCAATGTGAAATGTATAGTTACTAAGCCGACAATATTGATAAGCAGATGATGCAACAAAAAATTCTGTTTTTCCTGAGTTTAGCTTCAATTTGTTATGGATGAGCCAGGATTGTATCTCGTCAAAACACTTTGAAAGACGGAAATAAGAGCAAGCAGCATCCCCAGGCCTGGTAGGATCAAAGATAGTGTACATCTGAATGTCATCAGCATATACATGATGCTTAATTGAGTGTTGATTCAGGGTATGACCAATATTACGTATATAATACGTGAACAATTGCGGTCCGATTATAGACCCTTGTGGTATCCCTAATTTCTGCTGTTGAGAACTAGAAAAGGAACCATTGACATAAGTTCTATTGGATCTGTTACTAAGATAAGTTTGGAACCATGAGAGGACATCTTCTTTAAGACCAAAATCATGAGCTAACCTATAAATGAGAATTGTATGGTCAACCGTGTCAAATGCGGCTGAAAGATCTAACATTTTAGAAAGCAGCCTGTTTGTTATCAATTGCACAATGAATGTAGATCATTCTGTAATGAGATAAGTGCAGTCTCAGTACTATGTGCTACTCTATAAGCGGATTGCAGAGGATCATGTAAATCATTAGCATTAACAAAGTCAGATACCTGTTTAGATACAGACTTTTCAATCAATTTCCCTAGAAAAGGGAAATTAGACACTGGTCTGTAACTACTTAATTCATCTTTATCCATTATTATGGTGCAATATCAATTTTGTAAACCATCAACACCTCCGCCACCACTACCATAACTATCATAACATTATCATCATCATAATCTTCTGTCTCAATAACGAACCACTGCTGGCTACTAAACATACATCATTAAAACCCCTTTGAAAGAAAATTTAACCAATTTCCTAACTTTCCCTCGCTTACCTCACTCATGACGTCATCCGTCACCAGGTGTTTTTCACCTCAAGAGCCCCTCTCAACTCGAGAGAAAACAAAATGGCGCTATCACATTACACGGTCACGTGGTCAATCCTCAACTTCTTCGGAAAGTCCATTCGATAATATTGATCTACATTTAGAGAAAATTCGACTTTGGTTACGGCACTTAGAGATTCGTAAATAACTTATTCATTTGCCATGGTAGCATGTGCAGATGATGCCTATATAATGTCCGTTCGTGTAATACAAAATGTATGACTCTAGCAATTATGAAATATTATATAGAGCAGTTTGAATATTGTCAATATAAGGAAGAAGTGGGAAAGCACTCAAAAAAAGTTTTTAAATTCTACTCTAACTAGGAGTTAAATGAGGGACAACCTCCTTTTCGAGTTAAAAGTAAATTACAACCGTTGTGCTTTTATTGAATTATTTTCTTGTTTTGGTGACTCCAAAATATTACAGCATAGAAAAATTATTAGATAAAATGTTATCGACCTTTCCCAATTACCCCGAGACTATTTCTCCCACAATTCAATCTCCTGGCCAAAAACAGGAATTTCCGTCTAAAATCTTTTTATCACCTCAAAGGGACGCCTCCCCAAACTGTGCTAAAGGAAAAGAATCGAAGCGGACACTTTTAAAATGCCACTTCACGCAGAAGAGCGATCGGTTTTGACAGAACAGGTACAAATAAATTCTTTGGCATGGTCAGGCTTGATATTGATATGCTACACCACGAAACAGACAGTTCCGTGATAAACTGATACAAAAAAGCGCTTTAAGTGGTTTTTATTTGCATTTCTCCGGTATTGAGCTGCCGCAAAAACGTGTCAAAACATTGCTTGGCAAACTATTGAGCATGCAGCTTTATACACCCAATATTCATCGACGAATTAAAAGAAAAACTCACAAAACAATACGCGATTTTTATTTGTTTGGTTTAAGAAGAAAGGCACTTGTGGAACTTTATGACAGACTGAGATCAATGCGTCATACCAGATTGAAATGTACAGCGCCATCTATCGCCGCTTAGTAGGTAATCATAACAAACCAAACACTGTCAGACCGCAGACCTATAAATAGACCTCCATAGACCCGTGTGTTAAAAATGAGTTTTGAGAAAATCATTAAAAATAAGTGTTTATAATGGACATCTTCAGACTTTGGGCTTACTTTGGTCATATATTTTTCTGAATCTTGTGAAAGTATGAAGGGAGGTTTTTCTGCTCTTTTTCCACTAATGGGGCTGCAGTAAAACAATACACTAATAGCTAAATTGGCAACACTTTGGAGTACCTTGAGCAACTAATAAAGTTCTGCCAAAATCCCACTGGGACAAACTCTCATCTCTAAATGGACTCATCTGGACCATTGATGATCCCTTCAATGTACAATTAAAAATCTGTTCAAATACATACCATTGATTTTATATGATTATTTAACAACAATGACGTCATCTTTGGTACGGGTCGGTGGTGCAATTTTTGTAGACTAGATTTATTTATAGGTCTGCGACCTGTATTGGCGCTAATTACTTTGAACTTGAATTTTTTACATTACTAGGAGCCTGACATGCTATATAAACACCCTAACACTAAAAGTCCATTCCTATTATTTATCTCTTAACAGGGTCATTATGTAATCATATGTCACAGCATATTTTTGCCTATTTAATTAGATTCATACAATACCCAATACAGACTTTTGAAATTGAGTCATTGTATTCAATAAGCAGTTCTTCTTCTGACTTGCTTGTTTATCTGAAGTAAATCAATATGTGATGAGATCAAATGCAATAATTCATGAATTTAATGTTTATGTAGCTATAAAGATCAAGATAAACAATAAAGAACAAAAGACTTTATAAACATACCAATATACCAGAAATGTGTAAGGTGAAAGGGGGGGGGGGGGTACTCTCCATTGATTGGTGATATTAAAATGAAAAGAGAAGGTCAAAGAAGAAAAGGGATGCTGTGGGGGAGGGGGGGGGGGTGGGTGAGATTTACCTATAGAGGGAAGGGAGGGATGGAGGGAGGGGAGAGAGAGAAGAGCATGCCAGTCAAAAAAGATGTTACTCAAAAGTTTTGAAGTTGCAAAGTTGACTGGCTTAAAAAGACTCAGAGAAAACCCACATTACTCCCCCCCCGCTCTTTAGATTGTAGACATCCACCCCCCCCCCTATTAAGGTATTTGACCATCCCACTGAACCCCCCCCCCTCTGCCTTACCTCCAACCTACCTCAAGCAAGCAATGTGCTTGTCAATCTCTTTGGTCCATGTTTTTTTTGTATGCCCTCAATACATTATACACTGACCATCCATCCCCATCTCCCCCCTCTCTTCTCTCTCTCTCTCTCTCTCTCTCTTTCTCTCTCCAATACTTTACTAGGACCAGTTTTTACCCTCAACCTTCATAAGCAAACCGAGTTCTAAAGTTTACCCAGGACTAGCCCTAACCTAGTCCACTAAGTTAGCCCACGATTGATTACATTCCTATATTTAGTATTTAATTGTTGGCCTATTATTAGGCCCCAATTAACACTTGAATCCCATTATACTATCATACTTGCCTAATGTACTAAGTAGTAGACATATCAGCAGGAGACCCTTCAAGACTACACTAGACCCTCCAGACTAGTCCAATTTTTTAACAGCACAATGCCGAAATCTTCAAAATTACACTATCGACGTTGAATTCTGGGTTCATTGGGCCTTATTAATGTATTGTAATGGTAGCTAAGAAGTGTCAAAACAAATAAGAACTTTGTTTTTGCCCATTTTATGTTCATATTTATGGTCTATCTTGTTTTCATTAGTATTACACATCATTTTCAGATATCCCTCCGCACTGTGTACAGTGTACATTACGTGAGAGCTCACTTTAGACCGCAGACCTATAAATAGACCTCCATAGACCCGTGTGTAAAAATGAGTTTTGAGAAACATTAAAATAAGTGTTTATAATGACATTCTTCAGACTTTGGGCTTTACTTGGTCATATATTTTCTGAATCTTGTGAAAGTATGAAGGGAGGTTTTCTGCTCTTTTTTCCACTAATGGGGCTGCAGTAAAACAATACACTAAATAGACCTAAATGGCAACACTTTGGAGTACCTTGAGCAACTAATAAAGTTCTGCCAAAATCCCACTGGGACCAAACTCTCATCTCTAAATGGACTCATCTGGACCATTGATGATCCCTTTCAATGTACAATTGAAAAATCTGTTCAAATACTACCATTGATTTTATATGATTATTTTAACAACAATGACGTCATCTTTGGTACGGGTCGGTGTGCAATTTTTTGTAGACTAGATTTATTTATAGGTCTGCGACCGTCACACAGTCGTGTTTTTTTTTTTTTTTTTTTTTTTTGCTCTAGAGTGCACACCTGTAATTGACTCTCAATAGAACCTGTGTGTTAGATATGAGATTTGACAAAATCATTAGAAATAATTGTTTATAATGACATTCTTCAAACTTTGGGCTTTACTTGGTCATATATTTTTCTTAATCTTGTGAAAATATGAAGGGAGTTTTTTTTTCGGCTTTTTTTAGGAGCAGCAGTAAAAAAAAGTTCTGCCAAAATCCCACTGGGACCAACTTCTGGTTTCCATTTATGGACTCATCTGGACCATTGACGATTCATTTCAATGTAAAATTGAAAAAAATGTGTTGAAATACCTATCATTCATTTTATATGATTTGTTTTAAATAACGATGACGGGTCGACGGGGCAATTTTTTTTTCATCGACTAGATCCATTAATAGGGGTGCGGCCTTTATGAACACAATTATATTTTCTTCTAGCTAGTTTATGGCTTTCTTAAAACGAAGAAGAGCATATCAGTTTATCATTGTTACGGACATTTTTTTCCCCAATAACAAATGAAATTTTGGTGAAATGTACTGTATCTCAAGGAAAATTTATCTTCTGTAACTTCGAAGAAGACTGGAAATATCCGAGCTGCAAGGCCTTTGCTATATCATGTAATATTTACCAGAAGCCCTGGAAATTCGTTTCAGAATCTACATTTCATACAACAAAAACGCAATATATTAAAGTAAGAGACTAAAATATCTGCCTAGGTTCCTTTTCCTCTGAAAATAACTGATGTGTATATCAAAATAGATTATTAAATAGAAAAAAGGTTATCGACAATGAGATGTTGTTTACCAAGGCGAATTCCAGGTAATAGAATTTCTAGTTTAAGGAGACCTCTCAAAGAAATGGATTTGCAGACATATGCCGTACTTATCTTTAGGTTGAAGTAAATTACTCTATTGAACAAGTTTACCTAGGTCCGTCCTTTCAGTTCTTCAAGAAAAATTAATTATTTATTTACCCCGTGAAGGAGAGAAACTCGATGCAGTTTGGCTTGATAGTTTTCTGTTTTTAATGATATTTCTATTACATTTTACACTTTGTCCTCCTTGTCTTTTTTAAAAGGCATTAAAGAGCCACGTTTCGTAAAAACAACGCAAATCGTTAAAATGAATAACCATGGAAATACGCCAAAAAAAAAAAAAGTTTCATCTAATACCCCCCTTACATTAGGTTAATGGTTATGGTATAGAGTTAAGACAAGGGTTAGTTTTAGTTTTCGGGATTGGTTAGGGTTAGGTGCTAACCCGAACGTCATTCAGCTATAACAATTTTCTAACCCTACCCTTGGGGTGCCATAGCAAGGGGCTTTATTGAGCGTCAAGCAAAATATCAAGGGCCCACAAATTATTGAAATACCGCTTCAAAATGGAATATTTGAACCGTATATTTACAACCGTATAATATAATTTTGAACAATTTGCGTTGTTGTTTTTACGAAACGCGGTCCTACAGACCTCGGTACGTCACTCCTACCATCATGACCAACACTTACATAATTATCTTAGTCTTATCACCCTTTTCTTATTCGAGGGGCACAAAAAAAAAAAAAAAAACGAACTCATAGACAGAAAAACGGACGGAGACAAGTCCGGAAAAGATGGCGGGAGAGGGTCTTTGAAGATGCGACGCGTCATTATCATAATAACAGAAAGCGACACAAAGAGGGGGGATGTAGATGGGAAATACATTAAGCTCATTTACTCGAACCTTTCTTCATTCTTGATGTAAATGAAGCAATAAATATGCTTATCTTCCTTGGCAGAAATACCAACATTGGAGGAAAGAGTACAATGAAAATGATACCTGAAATAGATACCTTCATCTCTCTCCCTATCTCTTTTTTTTCCTCTCTCTCCCTCTCTCTCTTACTCTTTCTCTATTTCTATCTCTCTTTCTATCTGTCTCTCTTTCTTCCTTTCTCTTTATTTTCTTTCTCTGAAGACCTAAGAGAGAGAGAGAGAAGTTGAATTAAAAAATGAAAAGGAACAGAGAGAAGAGAGAGAGAGAGGAGAGGAGAGAGAGAGTTGGAGTGGAATAGGAGGGGATGTCACATGACAGCAAATCGTTTTCACTTTACCAATGAAAGCATGTCTACTATCCCCCTTTTTTTGGGGGGGGGGGCGGGATAATCGTAAAATATCATCTCCCCTCCTTTTCATTTACCTCAGCTTTATCTAGAACGGGTTGCCTAGATCTATATCTCTCATATACCCACCCCTTACCACTTACCTGGGAAAAACTATAGTAAGGAGATATGGAGACGTAAAGATTGCCTCTGGAATAAAATCCTACTTAAAGCCTACTTGAACTAGGTGCCTTGTAATTTACAGTGTATACGAGTGAACATAAAGCGAGGTGTATGTGAGGTTTTTGAAGGGTTTTGTTAAGAGTAGTCATTGAAGTACTATCGAGGGATGATTGTAATATTATTAAGCATATTATTGAGCGTATAGAATGCATTAATACCCTTTTAAAAGACCATCTGTCTAGTTGCTCGTTGAAGAAGTTATTCTGTGAAACATTATTTTTGTGATTATTGTTTTGCTGGCTTGTTCATGTTGACAGGTCGCATTCATAATAAGTAAGAGCTTTTACTAGGCTTTTACTTATACATTAGCATTTAAATTACATTCAATTCAATTATCATTTCTTATGTTTCAAATGATAAAGTAAACAATAACGCAAAACATCACATTATCATAATGATTAAAAAATTACATGAACATAAATCTAGTAAAATCATTTACTTGCTTTGATGAATTTGGCCCAATGTCGCACTGATTAGGGGCATAGCCCTAAACCAACAAAAAAGGCAATTTCTTTATTATGGTAATTACGACGAAATCACAATAAAAATATTTTGAAAAATTTATTATGTTATTGTGACATTTTGCTTTATGTTTTATGCGATTGAAAACACAAGGAATGAATGATGAATTTGATTAATTTGAATTCAGAAGAAGGTGTATTTCATATCTTTATAAAAGCGATAACCTTTATTTTATTATTATTTTTTAAATAAATATATATATATATTTACTGTATATAGCCCAATGAACCCAGTCATCTGAAAATTTCATTTGCAGAACTCGAAATGAATTTTGCTCTAACATTCAGGTATTTAACCATTTCTCCACATACACAGAAAAAAATACATCAGTTTTCTGAAGTCTACATTAGTACAGTAATAAGCAACAATTAAACTATTAAAAGAAAGGCAAGGAAACCCTGTAAAAAAAAAAACCCCAACCAAAAACAAACAAAAACTTTTTATTATGGGGTGTAGGGTCCACATTCACGGAATAATTTTGCTGGAGTATGAAGTATGATGGGAGTATATATGTAAAAACTATACCCTTGTAACACAGAATCAGTTAATGTAATTAAGATCATACCCTTCAGGTGTATGCAAAATGCTCGATCTTGACACTTTAAAATGACACATTATACACCTGTATGAGCAATGTTTCATTGCCAGAAGGATAAAAAGGTTGAAGGTGTGACCCCTTTTTCTTTCAGTGTTCTAGATCTTTAATTGGGCAATACGTAAATGCATGCACGGGATTGTTGAGGTGATATCTGTGAGTTTACCAGAAGTATGTTGATATATATTATGCATGTAGTTCTCCAGGTCCCGACATGTACAATTAATAGTAGGTTAACATGTCAAGTGAATACAAAAATATAAACAAACAAATAGAAAAACAAAAACAAAACAAAACAAAACAACAATAACAATAACAACTAAAAAAAAAAAAAAAACAGAGACAAGATTTCACTTTAAAAATCCATAATTCCTGAGAAACTGTGATATAGTTAGGGAGATCTGGTATATCTGCTCTTTCAAACTTTGCATATATCTATTTATTTTATTTTGTTTTACTTAAAAGGATAACCAGAACACAGTATATAATGATCATAATAATCACTTTTACACAGACACCTAAATTGACGCGTGTATATCTAATTCTCAAATATTTCCCAAGTATCATGATATCAAAGTAAGTCGTATCAAAAGACTAACGTGGGATCATTGAAATTCGACACTTTCGTATTTTGAATAATGGGCAGTGAAGTAACATCATTTATGAACCGAGATCAACGTGTAGTGGGATGTGTCAATTGTTTCTTGGTTTTCAAAAGGTGTCGAAATCTCCTTGAAGAAGTTGCATTCTAAAAAGTCAATAAAGACAATGATGCAATTTAATTCATGATTGACCTGTCCATCGGGCATGTTTTATGCCACATACAGTATTTCACTTTAATAAAAACTTTGTAATATAATTCTTGGCTGGTCTTAAAAAATCCCTGATTATTCAAACGAAAAGTTGCTTTCACGGGGAAAAAAAAACAGTTACTAGTAGATTAAGTACATTTGACTATGTTCAAGTAATCATTAAGTCTTTACTAAAGGTTTTTATGAGATTTTTCGATTTGGACTAAACTGAAAATACCCATCTTAATTCATAAATAGGCTTTCAATCCATAAACCCCAAAACAGTACATAATATACAAAACTGGAAAATATGCTGAAACGTCCGGTCATTCTTTCCAATATCCCGAAGTCAATTGAACTCATGAAAGAATGAAGCCTTTTTTTTGGCGGTTCTACCTCTGCAGACGTGACGTTAAAATTGAAACTAAAGACACATATTGTACCTTCTGACTTGATTGGTTTCTAGCTGGGGAAGAATCAATCAAGTACATGTACAAAATAAAATGACCGATTTGCTCTTCATTCTTTTTTTTTTCTCAGAAGCAATCAGATTCATGGCGAGAGGATGAGATTGAAAATAAGACCGACGTTCTTGAATTTGTTGGGTTCTAAAAAACGTCCTGGAATTACCCAAAGGACGAGCTAGGCGTTGGATAACGTGATCGTGATTGCTGATTTCGCGTTGATGATTTGGGGTCGTATATTCGATTTAGGGTCGAATTTTTATGAGGACGACGTTGGGCCTCGAAATCTTTAAAGATCCTTCAATAATCTTACATCTTTTTCTTGCCAAAAGAGTCGAAGTAGAAAAATGACAATCGGCTGACACCTCAACGCAACTATCCCACTATCATTTATTAATGCAGCGGTCACAACTCGCCGTACCTTCGACGTGCAACTCCCTACGATGGATTTCGCAGAAAAATCGTGCAGCGCAGGTACCTCGGAGGCACGTTGCATGTACGACGTGCGGGAAGTTTTTCCAGTACCCTTACTACAGAAACGCAGGAAAAGCAGAAATTGACGAACGACCTGTGCATGCATTGTACATGCAACGCAGGCTACGTTGATGGCACGTGCCCCGTAGCCTACGACGAGTTGTGACCGCCGCATTAGGAGTTTTCGAATGGGTCGACGTGTCGCCTGGGGGGCATTTCATCAAAGGACTTGTCGGATATTTTATCCACAAATTTGCTCTCAGCCAATCAGATGCAAGCATTTCAGTAGCTTATAACAGTTTGTCGGATAAAACGTCCGACAAGTCCTTTCGTGAAACACCCTCCAGAACGAGGTTGAGAGGTAAAGATTGGAAGTTTAAAAAAATTATAATAATTAAGATGGCTTGTTCACGCGTGACGCCTAATGCTCTCATCAATGGTGACGCCATTGTACTGGACATTTTGAGCTATTTTAAGTTCTCTATTCAGCCTGTCTACCTGTAAGAGGCTTTGAGCGGCACGCGTGAATAAACCATCATCCTTATTATAATTATCTAACAAAAAGCTTCCATTCTTTACCTCTCAAGCTCGTTAAGGCAACCCGGAGACACATTCGAAAACTCCCCAGTTCACAATTTGATCATCAAAAAGGAAGTGTCTAAGACTAAAAAAAAAATAATCATAGATCCGAAAAGTTGAGACAAATACTGTACATGTTGTGAACGCGAATATTGACAGGTTTCGACCGGAGGGAAAACAATGATGAATGCTTCAGTTCTCAGACAAACTACATGCATCTGCTGATCTGGGCTGAACCCCGAAAGAACAAATCTTAAACAGTTGCCATGGTAACTTGTACGTCCGGCCACCAGGTCTTTTTTCCCGCTAGAAACAAGAGACGACAAAATGCGTGTTTTTTCTTTCTTCATTTCAACTCTCCTCTTGTACACTCTTATGTTTGATTTGTTTCTCGCATTTATTTTTCTCCAAGACAATCCTCAAGCTACACTTTCATTTAGCATTCTTCTTCTGCCTCATCTGCAAATGCATCCTAATTCAAACCAGAGTCACTACCAAGAGTGCAGTGATGACGTAGGATGCGGTGAAAACCCGATCAAGATACACCATAGATCAATAGAACAAGCATGAGTGAAGAGGGGGTAAAGGGAGAAGGAAGGGGGGGGGGTAGAAGTGAAGAACGTGAGAGGTAATAAGATAAAGAGAGAGAGAGAGAGAGGAAAAAAAGAAGGAGAGAGAAAGATAGAGAGAAAGGAGGATGAAAGATAATTGTTAAGAGCCCGAAAGGTACAGGAAAAGGGGGACGAAAAAAGAGGAAAATGTCAAAAGGAAGATGCACTCTGAGCTAGAAGTAAGTTCGTTAAAGATGCAATGTGTTATCTCGTCGCTATTAAACCAGGCATCCCCTCTCTCTCTCTCTCTCCTTTTCCCTCATTTCTCCCCCTCTCGCTCTCTTTCGTTCCTTCTCTCTCTCTCTCTCTCTCTCTCTCTCTCTCTCCCTCCCTACCCCCTTTCTCTTCTCCATCTTCATCTTCTCTCTAACGAAAAGTGTCGACTTTTGTAATACGAGTTTACACACCCCTGGACACGTTTCTCCGAAAGCATCTTCTGTAACACAAGTGGCATTAATCAAGACCTCGTCACACATTTATACAACTGACTTTAAGCAGCATCTATTCATATCTCCGGGAAAGAATAAACCTCGTTCCCCGTTGTACTGAATTGATACGGATATATAGATACATAAGGTACCTGGGGTGTTTCACCCAGTCTTCGTGAGTTGGAGCAACCTAACGAACGACTTGAAAAAGAAGTAAGAAAAGCCTAATGGCATGCCCAAAAGTCTTCCTAAAACTAACTGTATTTTGAAGAGCTGACATGCAAAAGGGACTAAATCCACTTTTATAACTTCAGAGGAAATGGCATTTGTTTACCAGATATTGTACACGCTTCTATGGAAAAGGGAAATTAAAAAATATATATTCTTACAGTCATCAACATTAAAGAAAATCCTTTTGTTCAAGACGGGAACGTACCTGAACAATTGCCTGATATCAATAACTCAATTTTCATCAAAAGTGGATTTAGTCCCTATCGCATGTAAGCTCTTCATTTCACATAATCTCAATGAAGTTGTTAAAATATTGATATTTGACATTTAAAATGTTTGTCAATTCTTTAATAAGAATAGTCAATATCTGTATTTTCATCTCTAGTTTGCGAAATTAAAAAGGATTTGAGCTTACCATAGCCCTTCATATTTTGAGTTCTGCGTTGTTTGTATTTTATGGACAATTTGATAATCGTTCCTAGTCGATTTGGGTGTATCAAAAGTCAGAAACGTTGGAAACATACTAGTAATCAGTGGTCAAAATATGTCGTAGGCTACCGTACGGGACACGTGCGTGCAACGTAGCTTGCGTTGATTCATACGTTTCTGGAGAGAGAGAGAGAGAGAGAGAACAAGAGAGAATGATATTAAATATATTACAATATCATATCAATTCTACTCAACGTGAAATGTAAATCTAACGTATGACATTAAATCTTAACATAAAGACGCGTCCATTATTTGAGGAGGGGAAACGCAACATTACATTCATGAGTTTAGTGGAAATGCACGCAGCTGAAAAACAAAACCCGCGCTAACGGCGGGAAGCGACCGATTGACAACTGCATGCAATTATTACTTAGCGCACAAAAACTCGCCTAAGAAAACTTCCCTGTCGGTAAAATGAAATTGTCAGTCGATCCGTTCGAGGAAATTAGTCCTGGACATGAAATAAATAATTGAACTTTTATCATAGTTTTCGTAGGTAGATGCTTCAGACCAGATTGGGGAAAAAGACATTTTGGCAAGCCTATAACACCATTGTGCTAAAGTTGTAATCAGAATCTTTATTCACATAGATTGATGTTCCTAACGTTATTGATATAAATAGTGATCTTGTCACATCTTGCGAAGACGCCGTCCACATTCGATATGCATGTGATATGCGGAAATATTGACCCATCGAGTAAAGATTCGTTTGTGATAATGTTCAAAGTGACAGGACTTTTTTTTAACCAATCGAAATGAATGTACCATATTTGGAAAGCTGAGAATTCAAGCTTTTAAAACTGCTTGATCATTAAGGTGTAATATAATTATGCGTAATCGAGGAAGATGACTATGCAGCGTATGAGCTATTTTGAGAGCAAAATTGGCCATATTGTACAGGTATTTGATCTTACTAGGATTTCGAATTGACACAAGTGACAGGACTTTTTTTCCCCTTTGCAATAAGTTATTCCTATTTTTGAAAAATTCGGACTCTTAGCGTACTTATTCAAGTTGATAATTTCTTTGAAAAGATAGTTGCTCGCCATAATCAAGAAAACAAAGTGAAAAACTGTGCAAAATACAAAAAGTCTATGGCCGCGTTCGCTTGCGTAGATGATAGCGCCCTCTTCCCCTTAAGTTTACAACTAGAATTGATATGATAGATTTAAAACTTGTTGCCATGGAGTTTACTCTTTAATTCGTATTTTACTTTTTGACTACTATTCCTCCTACTCTCATCCTCCCCCCCCCATTCTTCACTTTTATCAAAGTATTCTCCCCCTATTTCTCTCTCTGTCTCTCTCTCTCACTTCCTCTATTATAATGTCCATCAAGCCTTATTACGCGGTAATGCGATTTTTTACCCATTCACAACGATTCATTTACATATCTTTATTGCATTAGTCTACATTAAAGAAGAATCCGAGTCCATTAAAATGCAGGCATTGCACCGGAATATAATACAATACCCTACACTCAATTCGTACATGATTTCTATACTAATGTTGCAGCCACACAGACATTTACGTTGAGTTACGTCCGGTTGCGTCCAAAAATCATTTTCGTTCCTGCGGATCCCCATGGATGCCTTCCCGTCATAGTCAGCAGTGGAAATATTGATAATTTCGTTCATCAAAAAAAAAAACAACAACAAACAAAGCAATTCATAATTATAGAATAGAAAATGAAATAAGGAAAACAAAACAAAAACGTAACTAAACGTAAGTGTCTGTGTGACTGTAGCATTAAGTAATTGCATTGGATGGACGGAATAATTGGGAAGCTCGTTGTCCAGCACAATTCACCATCTAAAGAATGAGGGATGCGATCTTGGTCACTATGGTAACGTGTTTGACCACTGACTCTCATCATTCTCCTGATTATCGAATCGCTCCCTTTCACTTTCAAACCAATTAATTCCTTTAATATGCATTTGTGTGTTAATACTGTACTATATGATAAAGCATATAAACCTATTATGAAGATATGAATTTGCACGTCTGACAATAGGACTCTACTCAATGATCCATCGTGGGTACAGGGGTAAAAGGTGCTTACTTAAAATCGTTTACAGATATTTTTGTCATTATTTTTTTTAACGTCAATTTTTGAAGAATTTTCCAAATTAAATCTAGGAGGAATTCTGAATGAGCTACGCATTTTTGCTCTTATTCCCACAATGATCATGAATTTTAAATCATAAATTACATGTAATAACAAAAGAGTTGCAAAATAAATATTTATCTAATGAAAAGTAGAAAAGTAGTAGTTCTACACTAACAAGCATGAGGGATAACCCCTTTGGTAAAAGTTGATACACTAAAGGGGGGGGGGCGGGTAACTTAAAATTTGGAACTCGAACCTGGTACCATTGCCTATATGTATAAAACAAGTGATTGATTTTACTAGGACTTTACCTATTCATTTACTTTTGAATTCAATTCGGTTCAATTTAATGTTCATACGGGCTCACTCGTTCAGCGACGAGGCGCCTAAACTCTAACTCACTCGATTTTGAGTGCTTTTAAACTCGACTTTGAGTGAAAGTTCCTTCAATCTAAACATGCTATATGCAGAGCAGGAAATTTGCCCATTTAGGCCCTCATTTCAGAGAGAGTTACTTCACATCTTCTTTTGATTATACCGGGTTTTTTTTACGCTTAAGCTTACAATCCGCAATAACTTATCACGCCTTCTATCACGACTTAATTACGCCTAAGCGTATGAACATGACGATTACTGCTAACAAAAACAACAAACTACGAAGGCATAGGTAACCAATGCACAAATCTACAATACGGAATGTTATTCAAATACAATTTCTCATATTACTTTTTTCGTCCACTGTATAGCCGTTGCTCTGAGTAAGAAGGATTTATATATCATTCAGTAAGAGATGATTAAATTTGATTTTGCCATCGCATTGGAATATAAGCCACCAAGGCTATAAACAAGATGGAGAATGATTACAATGCTATATTAAAGGAAACGTGGATATTCAAGGCCTCCATGTTTCAACGAAGATTTTGGTATTATGTCTTCTAAATTAAAAAGTAGAGTATTTGAATGACATATTAGAGCTAATGACAGATATGCGACTGAAAGACTTTCGTAATTCCTAAAGGTCAACTTTCCTAATCAAAATGACTCATTAATGCAAATTTTTGGAATACTGTTCATAGGCAGCTTTATATTTCGTTTATAATGTATATGAAAAGTCCATAGCTGTATGTTATTAAATATTTTCATGATTTTTAAATTTGATTTTATTTTCATTAATTTTATAGTAAAGACTAGTCTTCGAATATATTACTATCAAACGTGCATAATACTTGTAACATTTGAGTCTATTCAACGATAGTAATTTTATACTTGGGTGGCATTATTCAAACAATCGCAATGACTGCAATATTTGCATTAAAATAATATTAAGGATCTCATTTTATTTGACCCCCTCAACAAAACGGTTGTATAACTCGGAAAATTGATAATTGTGCAAGAGACGTACGAATTGATGACCATACGCCCATTAGTCAATGTTAAGCTCATTTTGAACATGTCGCTTCTAGCGAGAATTATGAAACATGATTGATGTAATGTTTTTGTAACAAAATATTGGATCCATGTCGTAATTTATTTATACCTTTCAATAACGAAAGGTAGTCCAAATTACCTTCAAGCTTTGTTTTGCCCATTATCGGATAGGACAGCCCTCTGAAATAATTATTTTTTGATCCACCCCTACTTGGTAATCCTGCCCTCTGTAATTTCTCATTTTATTCAATTTGCGTAACTTCCAATATTTCCCTCTCTCTTTCCAAGAAACTCAATTTAATTCTATTTTCCCTTCTTAACTAAAAAACGTTTATACTTTGGCCTCATCGACCAAAAGATGAATAGAAAGAAGATGAAGAAGAAGAAGAAGAAGAAGAAGAAGAAGAAGAAGAAGAAGAAGAAGAAGAAGAAGAAGAAGAAGAAGAAGAAGAAGAAGAAGAATAAGGAGGTGGAGAATAAAAAAATAATAAAAGAAAAGCCGTCAACCACGTTGACTTGGCTAATAGGGTTTGTAAATATGGGAGCATTGATTTTTCATTATTCATATTTGCTTGTTTTTAAAATGCTCGCCTAATAATGATTTTTATGTATATTTTTGTTTTATTAAATTTATATTTGCAACAATAATCGTTAGACACAGTGGTAAGATAAAATAAAATTAAAAAAAACCCGTTTGAAACCAATATTTGCGCATCCACCAGCAAGCTTAACGATCTGTAATCTTATCATGTTTTGTCACCCCACATGTCAAAATACTCAAACATTTATGCATTTGACAGCAAATAAGTAATTTCACGCGAGCAAAAATCATATAGGTAGTGAAGTCAAATTAACAATAACCTGAAGTTAAAACATTATTCGATTCATCAATGCAATCAAAAATTAATTGCTGTTTTGAAAAATGAAAGGAAAGAAAAAACACGAGTGACACTTGGGACCTGGTAATAAGAGCAGAACAAAATATATAAACAGAAAATGGTATTTTTAGAGCGTAATTATAGAATTTGCCTTTACAAATTCCTCACTCACAATCTTTGCAGTGCCAGACTAATGGCGTGACATAATGCTGTAATATTGTGTGTGAATGACATCCCTACTCCTAAATACAGTCTGTATCAAACGGTAAACATTCTTTTATAGTATGAAGATTAGTCACAACCTGGTAATGATGGGTATTTCTAAATTTATTAAGTAGGAAAATAGGCTTTTTTCTGCAATTTTCATCTAATTCAATGCTGTAGATTTTGAGATAATGACTATTTTTCTACAATCAATGGCATAGTGCTTTCATACGATCAAAAGTGTAAGGGTGTAAATAAGCCAATAATAATTTCCCGATACAGTAATTATGTTCGGATCAAGTACTGACTAAGGGAGAGAGGGGGGGGGGCGGTTGAAAGAAGCCCCTCAACAAAAAAATAAGTAGTTTGAAATAAGATCGAGACCAACTCAGTTACTGCTGGGCCGTCTTGGTGGTCTTCTTCAAACCTTTCAATAACAGGAAGTAACGTCTAATGTAGAATATATAAATTTTGTATTTTTCTGAGAAAAAAAATGGTGAATAGAAGTTTTTTTTTTTAAACAACCACATCCGTCTACTCCCCTCCTCTTTTCCTTCACCCTATTTCCCTATTAATACCTCCCTCTTCCGTTCTTTCTTTCTTGTTTTCACTCTCTGTTTCCCTCTCTCATGTTATTGCATACCATGAATATAAATGTAAACAACATTGGGCCTAGAATTGTTTCTTGAGGTACTCCACTTTTGACTGATACGATTTAACGCCATAAAGGGATACATTAGCAATGGGAATTGCAAATAAATTCTGCCTAATATTGCTGACAACTAGTCTCGTATTAATACGTGTGCATTAAACAAAAATGTGAGAAATTGTGTTACATTCCTTTCATGAATTCTGGATATTTTTTTTGTCCGAGAAGTAGCATACGCCAGTCAAGACGCCTGTAAAACTCGGCAAAAGGCTCAGCGCCTATGTTCCCGACAAGAGCTGAGTTATTATTGTATGAAAAGTATTTCCAAATTGTGAAAAAATCGAAGCCATTGTTTGAAAACGATCGTAATCTTTTCTGACGGTCGGTTCTTGTGACGGCCACTTCAAATTCGTTGTTCATTTTCTTTTAAATTAAATTTTGTTGTTGAAAAATAATGTAATCATGATGAGTTCTATTTTAAAATACAAGTCGGAGTAATATTATACAGGAAATGTTTCTAAATAATGAAAATCTGAGCCTATATTTGACAACGATATTGAATGGTATCGAACGATAATGATTGATCGATATCGTATTGGCCGTCTTAATTTTCATCGTTCCGAGAATAAGTAATCAAAATATATGTTTGGTAACCTAATAAAAGTGTTTTGTTGGCTTAATTTAACCTGCAGAAGAGAGAGAGAGAGAGAGAGAGAGAGAGAGAGAGAGAACAAAACAAAACAAAACAGTGTTTGGCCATCGTGAGGAGATGATTTTTCAATGTATTCACAGTGTGGAAATCTATCCTTTATCCCAGGGAATAAAAACCATATTTTTTATAATCCTATTTTCCTGTACTCTATTATGTAAAATAAAAGCTTCTTTAGATATATCACTTAAACTGCATCTATTTAGCAACATACCATCATTATATTTATATATCTATAATTGCGATTGTTTTGATTGTTAGGGTTTTTAAAATAAAGGTCAAATAACAGTTATTTTCAGACAATTAGACTGATTTGAAAAGGAGAAAGATCAAATCATGTCTTTGAACTGGTTTAATTAAGGACTTGACAATGACTTGATTTACTCAACAACAACATTAATTAGAGTCTCCAAGAACTCAGTGCTTCCACTCTAATTTCCCAAAGTACTTTAATCTGTTTGTATTTCTAACATTACTGTGTGGGTGGCTTTATCCTAGCTCGTTTGGGTTCGGTAAAGTAAGTCACTTCAAACTGCACTGGCACATCCGTTTCGACCCCTGATAGAGAAATGGTCCCTTCCGCAATCAGAGTCGACGGCTGCAGAGTTCGCTTGCTACTTTCTGCGCAGCTTTGGCGGAGTTCGTGTCAAACTGCATTATTACCGTCGTGTGCGTCTAATTCAGCGTTCGATCGTCCGCCACTGCTTGCTTGTTCTTCTCGTAACAGGCGACAGCATTTGGGATTTAAGCGAATTATCTTCAGCGTGGCGTTGCGCGCCAATTCTAATTCTGGAAATCAATGTGTGGTGGACGGAGTGAGCTTGGATGCATTCTTTCGTGTAATGTGGGAATCAGTATGAGGTGAAGATAATACTACCAGCATCATGAGATACGGTGTAGTAATGTATTGAGATCAGGGCTAGTTGTAGGCTGGATGTTTTCCTTGATATGCGAAGGTCAGTAAATGTGGGAATACCCTTTTCCTGTAAGTGGAGATACTTGTGTTTATCACGTGAATATTAAATCAATGGAAGGATTTAAATCTGGCATAAATGGAATTCATAGTTAATGCTTGAGGAACATTTATAATTAAATTATCGCATATGAGGCGATGATATGAATGAAGCTATTAATAGAGACGGAAGCATGGACACCACATGTGAATAAATAATCTTGCACTATACATGCGAATGTTAAATCTCGATCAACAAGTTGAGACAAACGAACAACTTCTGATTACGTGCCAGACATGTTGAGATTTATAGAAGATAGGCTGAATTATGTTGTACAGAACATACATAATCTCTTGAAACACACACATAGACCATCGCACGTGACAGTTAACCTTTTAGGTACACAATGTACAATTTGGAGATATATATATATTTTGTGCTAATTGGGTAGTCAGTTGAATTATCCGTCCTTTCTGTTATTCTTCAACCGTCCTCTCTATTATTGACATTTTGTGATTGACAGTTCTGCGTTATGTGATTTCTGTTGATATTTTGACGATAAATAATTGAGGATATTTCTCAGGCCGTCATGGATAAAATGGAGAGAAGAGGGGCGTTCTCCCATCGGGGGCGCTTTGAGGTTAAAAGCTGTAGTTTCGAGGGAAAATTTCCAACCAGGTAGGTTGAAGTTTGTCTACATTTTTAATCATAATTTCACCCCAACTGTTCAAGAAACATCGCATTCAAAATGTCACATACTGCTTAAAAAAAAAAAAAGTGTATAGTTTGTTGCATAATCACATGCTTCATGCCTTATACTATTATTTCATGATGAATATGAGAGCGGAATGTTATATGAATATGATGATGAAGAAGCACACACTAATAACAAACGAGTAATAGTTGTTATTACGAATATTAGCAGTAATAGTAATGATGTTATCATGAACAGTAAAAAGTTATATATTTTTGTTGGTAATAATAACAATAAAAATGTAATAATAATCATGGTAAAGACGATAGTGATGATGATGATGATGGCAATAAAATGTTATAATAATAATTCTGATAATAATAATATTAATAATAATAAAAATAGAAATAATAATTATAATAAAAATGACAATACGAATCATCATGATAATATAAATGATATCAGTTATGCTTACCATGGCATTCATTACATATAAAAATAAACACACACACTAAGAAAAAAACCGAGTGATATTCCTCACGACCTGACTCACTTTTGTTCATCATAAACGAGATCAACTCTAATATGAAACTAATTTACACTTCAATTGTCGTTGAGATTTAAGAGTCCTTGAAATTACATGGATTTGACGGTTTCCATGGCAACAAAACTATACCCTATTGAAAAGAAGCAGAATTTCATCAGGAAATTTTCAGATAATAATGACAAGTTATAAGCCTCCAGCTCAACAACCATTTTTACGCTAAAATTGGATTTATCTTTTTTGGTTTTGAGAGTTAAATAATAACAGTGTCAAAATAGAAAAAATACTACGAACTAAATTAGTGGCGTATCATAAATAAGTAATAATATCTATTGATACAACTATGATTAGATACAAGACGATATTCTGAGTGAATTGAAAACGAAAGAATAAAATACAAACTATTGAAAGATGAGAGATAATTGCGTACCTAATCAATGGCATATAAAGCATAATGGGAGAGAGCCATTTAAACCTTCCTGTTTAAAGGTCTTGTACAAACGAAAATCAATACGGAACGTGATTACGTCATGACTCGGGGATGCCGAGGTACTACTATAAATTCCCCGCTCCTCTCTTGTATTTGGATTCTATACCACTATCTGTTAACATGGCAAACTCCTGAATTTTGAGGTGTGTTTTAGGCATTATGTCTTACATATATCTATATACGAGAGTATCATAATAGTAAAGATACTATTTATCAATACTATTTATTTATGATAGTATAATAAGTAGTATCATACTCATATCTGAGTATATATATACATATATATTTGCATATACACATGCATACCTTTAGTGTTGTCCGCTACCGTCGGTTTCACGTCCTTTCCTTGGACAATCGTCCAAAATATATTTATTTGTATATTTATATAGATATATACAGCATTACACAGGATCCATGTAGTGGATTTTTTTCTTCTTCCAAAATGGGAGGTCATGTGACGAAGTTCTACTACAAGATGTATAGAAACCAGGAGGGCGTTACATAAACTGCAAAATAAAGCCTATGAATAATATTTCTGGTTTATCAAGGACAGCATATTATTTATTTTCATTGTCCTCAAACAATAGACTGTAATCCGTTTCCATCGTTATGCCGCGTTCAACAAGTCCCTATGCGCAGGATTATGTTCATTGTCATTACGACAGTGAACTACTTTCGATGTACGCAGCGACTTTAACATGCAGATCTGTTCTCGCTGTATTTGAAGTGTGTTTCTGAAGTTGTTATTAATGCCAACATTTTATTTGTAAGGCGAGAGGCGGAAGTCAGGCAAGAACACACTTCAATAAAGATCGGAAATTCGTCATATGAATAATTTCTCATTTATATACTTGTGTCACGAATACTTCCCGGTGCCAAAAAAAAATGTGATCTGTGCACAGAAAACGATAGATATTTAGTGTAAGACAGGAAAGAAAGAGAGAGAGAGAGAGAGAGAGAGATAGCTGAAAATCCCTATATGGTACAAGCACACTACCCTCTGGACATTTACCCCCGGACAACTACCCCACCTAAAATCTACCCAGTAACTCTACACCTAACCATAACCTTTTTTCGGGGGGGGGGGATAGGTGTCCTCGGGGGTAATAATCCAAGGGGTAGTTGTCCTGATACGCCCTAATAGCCATACTAACACGTTATTCAACGCGGAAGTAAATACAGTTTAATAAACGATTGATATACAATTTCCTAACTCTAATCACCATCGTTTCCTTTTTCTACTTTCATCCAATGCATCGAAACAATATAGGCACAGATAAGTGGAATCCTTCATCTTTGTATCAATAGGCCTATACAGTATGTGTCAAATAAAATGGTACAAGTGGAAAACATTTTTTTTTTTTAATGAAAATTAATCACATTCTATAAGTGTTTTATATTTCCATAAAGTAGAAAAATCAGGCTTTCTTCTGCAATTTTTTTTCATCCCATTTGGTGCAGTAGATCTTGAGATATGACCAGTTTTCTATGGTCAAGAAAAAATGTACTTTGCACATGCTCTATGGGTTTGGCACATAATAGCCATGAATTCAGTGCACCGAAACAACAGATTGTATTCGACTAGCTCTTCTGAGATGGTTTCGGATCGACTTTGAGATACAAAGTCGATGTAGTGGTGATTTAATACGAAGTAAATATATCATATTCAATATGCAGTATTAAATAATACTTTCACCTATAAATACAGGTAGTAACCCAATCAAGAAGATATTTTCTTTTTCTAGTTGATATACAGTTGATTAAGCAGTAGTTAAGTTACTTAAGTATTTGTATAGTTTGTCTTGACAACCTCTTAACGCTTAGAAATATTTTTGATAGGCCTAGGCACTATATAAATAATGAATTATTATTATTATTATTATTATTATTATTATTATTATTATTATTGAGGCTATAAACAATATTGGGATATAAATACCATTGCATTGGCTGGAAATTTTGTTGTATTATGGCTGGAAATGCTTTTAAAATGTTTATTGCAAAAATGAAATGTTTGGGAGCCTGAATTGTCCATGTACACCGAAGCTTGCGCCCCTTTGGTTATCTTCAATAGATATTAACCTATTGCCCAAACCGGTCCTGTTCCTTCACCTCATTTTCCCGGCATGGAACTTAATGATCACCTAGTCTTCATTATGATATTTATATACAATTTGAATGAAAAAACCATGGAGAAAAATTTTCCCCAATATTTTGGGCATAGTATATAAGAAGATTAAATACCCTTTTAAATGATTACACAGTTATCATTTCCTCTTTCCAGCGTATACATGTTCAAAAAAACAAAAAAAAAATAAAAAATCAAAATTTCCCGAGTTCTTATATAACTGTAAGCGATTTGATAGGCTAATTCATTGAAATATAAAATGTTGATCCTTGTGTCAAAAAGGATATTTACTAAACTTTACATACACGGCCTAATTATAAGGACACACTCAATTAAAAATAATGGGATTCAATGTATATCGATCTTGTATAACCTCCTAGGTTTTGATAATTTACTGGCTTTTAATAAGCTAGCATGAACAATTATGATTAATTGCCTTTTAACGGTTCCGCCTCGTTAAGAAGTTTGAACTTGATTCTTTCTGTTTAATAATTTGGTGTCAGATGTAAGATTACCCAATATACGCATTATTGATTTAAAATTATTCCATGTGATGACTTTGGAATGTTATACAAAAGGAAATCAATCGAAAGCATATATAAACATATGCTATTTTGCATGGCCTCTATTCATCACGAAAACAAAATGGTTTCAATTACTCGTACTTTAAAATAGTTCAAGTATTTCCTAATCACGTTCACAAGCCATATAACACCTCGCAAAGTTAATCTTTTGTTTTTTAATCTCTGAAAACAGAAGAAACGTCTCTCTTTTTGAAGTGATTATTTTGTACCGTTCTTTCTCCGAATGCCAAACATGACAGTATCTTTTGGGGAGGTATTCTTGAAGGGCTACCGCGGGAAGAGGCCGGAAAGATTAACGAAAAAAAAAAAAAAAAAGTAAATATAGCAGCGACGTCAGCCCAATAGCAACGGGAAGACAATAGAAGAAGCCAAGACGCAACGTAATGCCATATACAAGTAAAGTCTGGACTATAATTATAAAGATTTGATTTCAAAAGGGGCTAAATCACTTTAGATGAAAATTGAGTTAGTTATATCCAACCATTGCTAAGGTTCAGGTTGAAAAATAAATTTCGAAAGCAATCATTCTCAGAAGTTACAAAAGTGGATTTAGTCCCTTTTGGAATGTAACTTCGTATTTAAAGTATCATTTTCTGTACAAACGAAACAGCACCGCCCAGATTGAATGACAAAAACACGATGACACTTTGTTATTCCGCTTGTAAGATCCGCCTTGTATTGCATTACTAAGTATGGTTGACCAATTCATATTCACTTATTATAACTCATATGTCATTACTAATAAGTGTTTGATCATCAAATTTGCATTAACAGATCAATCTGCCACTGCAGTGTCAAACTAATGTTTTTCCCCAAAAAATTAGTTTTGCTTCTTAAAACCGTTTCCATTTTAACTATTCCCCTGTTTTTGAATATGTGTAATATGTGTTTTATGGAAAATGTTCCACTTCAATTTCTTCTGGACCACACTGGAATCTGGAATCTCCGTCAAGTGTAAATCCTGGCTACGGATATTTTGTTCGTCTGCGCTGAAAATTTTTATCACAAATCAATAGGGAATCACCACCTAAGAAAATAAGGTGGTCATTGCTTTTTGGTCGTTTTCTTCTATGCGTTCCATCCTAAATTGTCTCCTGCTAACTGACACTTTTTTTTTCCAGACTACTATTTAAATGTGAAATATTTTGATTCTTTGCAATCTACTTCAATATGCTCATTGATATAAATACAATTTTCAACTTTTTTATTCAATACCAACGAAACGTCTCTCACATTTCTAGTTGGTAACCCAATTTTCAATCTACTTATTGATATATTTTTATTAAACTTGTTTATTCGAGCTAAAAATCCCAACGAAACGTAGCACACGTTAAGTTAATAGATTTATTAAAACAAAAATTGACCTCAAATTTCCCATGTGAAATGGGGGAAGAAGAATATTTCAAAGACTAAAAGGTCAAAATGATCCAACTCTGGATACATTGGAGGGCCCTACCAGATGTATGGCGATAATTGGCCAGGGATAGGGAATGACGCTTAAATACAAACGCAATGTGCGTAATTTTGACCTTTTTGGATTTTTATTTCAAATAGACCCCGCCCACCCCCTTGAATGACCCCAAGCTAGCACTGGTAATGAAACAATTATTTCAGTTATCAGTTACTGTACGAGGATTACTAGTATGCGATTTGAGAATCATTTAAGGTCAATGGATCTGTATCCCGTTATAAATAGTGCATGTCCAACACGCCTGAGACGTTATACAGATTATGATACATCGTCTTTTTACTCACCCTTGCCCTTGTAGTAAATAGCAAGATAAACGGAATCTTTTGATGGTATTATTTATATAGTTAAATACCACTTACGATAGCTATATGTTAATTCAAACCGAAATTAAAGTCTTTGCAATAGAACGGTTGGTTTACAATTCCTTTAAAAAAACGTCATTGTGATTTCCAAAAGAAATTATTATTTTGATACTAAATTCAATTTTGAAAGTCTGGTGTTCAGTCAATAAACTGCATTTGTGGCGTTCCTCAAGGATCGCTTTTAGGACCCACTTTACAACGTTTTCGTTGTATTTGTTAGGTCCCTCTCACCCTTACGCCTAACACACACACACACACACACACACACACACACACACACACACATACACACACACACACACAAGTCAATAAAACTATGTGCTCAAAAGAAAAGACTTTGATTATCTTGTTTTGCTGACGAAGGATATGATGACACAACGGTTTTATGCTACTTACTCGTTATTATCCGAGGTGATCCGATTGAAGAATCATTTAAGGTCAGCAGATTTGGAGGCATTACCATGTTTTATAATAAGCGTGCATATAATACGTTTATATATAGACAGTAAGCTTTCAAGTATACGCCGTCTTGTTAGACACCCTGGTGCGAGACCATTATCACTTTAGCTTATGATACCACTTTTCCTGTCATTTCCACTGTCTTTTTGTATCTAATTCCAAACGAAATCAGTATTGGATATTGATTTGAAATTGTCAAAGTTTGACGTTTTATCAATAAAATGTTGGTACCGTCAAGGACCACTTTTCAAAATCATATTATTTGTGCGCTACTGTGATGAATTGCATTTTTTCTTCAAGTGTTAATTATTACATAGAAATATGGTATTTTCTATTATGATATGTCATACAGAGCCATAAGTAGAAAAAGTATCATTCATACTCTCTATTATTATAACCATAACATCTAAAGATTAATTGCTAGACATCATTCGTTCTTTTGTATCAAGTGAAATGAAGTGCATCATCGAACCGAGTGGTTTTCAGCACCGATTACCGGAACATAGTGAACCTGCAGCTATATCATCGCCCTCATTCACTCCTAATTCATTTTTGTCCAAGTACATGACATCAATAATTCTCTAATTTGATTGATGATAGGCCTTTTGGAACCTGGACATTATCAATAATAATTGTAAAATATCATACGAAAACGTGAATAAATCATGTTTGATGACGTCATTATAGGACAGCAATGTAGTAATGTTTTTGAATGATTTCTGTTGTCAAAAAATGGAGGTTACCCATTATCTTATTATATGTTGATGATGCAAGAGACAGTTCATATCATTTTTTTTCTCTTATCTTGTTGCATGAAAAAATTGTTGAATACATCTGATTTAAGATGGTTTCATGAAGCAAAGTAACCTTTATTTCTTTTTTTTAGCGGTAAATAAAATAAATATATATATAAATATATTTATTAATCATATTAAATTATTTTTTAGTAAAAGAAGTCCAAGATACCTGCACTGAGACAAAACAATGCGAAAATAATTCAAATGTTGTATTTAACTTGTTACACGCAAGATTATGAATAAAACAAAATTTCAAGAAATAACATATCATTCGACCTTTACACAAAATTTAGCGTGTACCAAAATATGCTATAGGCCTATTCTACGAATGAATGAATAACATACAAAATACGAAAGAACATCAAATGCCCCTTATATTATGGTTTCGAATCCGTAGAAAAATATCCAGTTACGAAAAACCAAATGATTACAAGGAAATTCAGAGTAAATAAAAATTATATAAATAGTATATTCATAAACAAGATACGTTGTCAATTTGTCTGAATCTTCTTTCTTTGTATGGCATTTAATCACATGTCAATTTCCTTTGCACGCTGAATGTTGAAGGTGATTAACAAAATAAATAATAACAAAAAACAAAAAAACAAAAAAAAAAATCGCGAAGCATTATTAATCACAGACGCTGCTATATTCAGCCTCTGATTATTTATCCACATACAGTAATACATATTCATATTTTCTTTGAACATCATGTTCCTTTAACCTGATGAAAATATTAAAAAAAACAAAACAAATAAGGCAAGCGGCAAGTTGTTTCTAGGCGCCTTCTCGTATGGAGGTCGTTACTGAAAAGAGTTGTTTTTATGTGCCGATATGGGCATATTCTCTTTTTTGTTTGGAACCTCGTTCACCAGAAGTCTTTAAATATTATATTTTCCAAGCTTGATAAAGTTCTGTAGAGAATTGGAATATATATACAATGTTTACAATATATCGTTGACATCACTGCCGGATAAGCGAGGTCAAATTACCCTTTTTCATGTGAAATTGCCTTAGATAGAATTGCGAAATCTAATAAAAGTCTTTCATTATTCTGGTTTTTCTTTACTTCTTACCTTATTGGTATAATTATATGAACTCATCTCATACAGTCTGCATTAACAAAAAAAGTGATACATCCGGGGAAAAAAATAAGTATGAAATCTACTGAGACGTTATGTGTATGTGGTATCAAATTAAAGCCAAATAATTTTACTTGTTGATAGTACTCTTTATGTATCATACCTCAAGAACTACTCCATCAAATGAGATGACAAAAATTGCAAAAAAAAAGGTCTGTTTTCCTTTTTTTATTATTGAAATGCCACCTATAATTCCATGGAGTTACAGATTCTCCCTTTTCCCCTTTTTTGTTTCAGTTTCACTTCGTTCCTTTTAAAATATATTCATAAGAAGCATGTTTCAAGAACATAATTATGATGGTGACCTTTCTATCTCTCCCCCCCCTCTCTCTCTCTCTCTCTCTCTCTCTTCTATCCTCTCTATCTCTCTCTTTTCCTCCTTCTCACCCCCTCTCTTTTCCAATTAATTCATTTCTTGGTTCTCATTGTCTCAATAATTTAGTCCGGAATCAGTCCTTCATTTATACGGCGGTCACAACTCGCCGTACCTTCGACGTGCAACTCCCTTCGTGCAATTTCGTAGAAAATTCATGCAGCGGAGGTACCTTGCAGGTACAATGCATGTACGACGTGCAGGAAGTTTTTACAATACCCTTAATACAGAAACGCAGAAATCGCAGAAGTTGACCCAGGACCAGTGCGTGCATTGTACATGCAACACAGGCTACGTTGATGGTACGTGCCTCGTAGCCTACGACGAGTTGTGACCGCTGCATTAGAACACCGTAAATAGTCGCCCCTACATGCTCGTTCGGTATAATCTCTGTAAATTGGATCCCATCGATCTCAATATATGGGCTTCATTAGTCTCATTATAATTCTTGACTACTAGATTCGACGAATACAGCGAATAGGTATGATTAATTCAAATGCCCATGGTAGTATTAGCCTATTTCATTATAAAGTGTATCCCATTTTTCTTCCATATTCTCCATATTTTGTTTTTGTTCATGTTTCTGTTTTTTTCATTCTTCTTCTCCTTTGTACGTCTAAATTTACTCCATGTATATTGTCAATTATCAATTGAATATGGGGCTTTCTATAGAATATTCAACATTTCGTTTCTCCACTTCTTTTCACCCTTCATCTTTCACTCGCTGTATCTACCATCTACCCCCACACACTCTCTTCCCCTAGTACTCTCTTTCTCTCTGCTGCATTTATCATGGTTATTATAGGATTAAATGATCATTATAATAAGGAGTGTGAACCATACGTGAAAATCACCCACAATTAAAGGACTCCTCCGGGCTGGAGATTTGCATTATTTGAAAAATAAAGTAAAATCTAAAAAGCGCAACACTGAAAATCTCATCAAAATCGGATCACAAATAGCAAAGTTATGAATTTTCTTAGGTTTTGAATTTTTTTAGGAAACAGTTTTTGCCATCTTCAAATTGGCAAACTGTTGATGTCTCAGTCCCCCTACTTTCTTTGTATTTTATTGTATGAAATACCAATTATCAAGATTTTCTCCCCCAAGGACATAAAAACAGGAATTAATCCTTGTGGAATGTTCAAGGTCACTAGTGCTTTTACCTATTTCAGTATGTGGGATAGATTTTCTGTATACGCAATATATGAAAAAATGAGAAAAATAAGATTTCATATATTAAAATACACAAGAAGTAGGGGGACTGTGACATCATCATTTTGCTCATTTGAATATTCAAATATTCACATGAGACAATGAGACAATGCCAAGAACTGTTTTACGAAAAAAATTCAATACCTAAAAAAATGCATAACTTTGTTATTTTTCATCCGATTTTGATGAAATTTTCTGTGTTGTGCTTATTAAATTTTACTTTACTTCACAAAACTTTTTAATTTCAGCCCGGACTCCTCCTTTAAACTAACTGATGACAAATGGAATGAAGATATTATATACATGTAATCTTGCAAAATCCACATTTGAAGACGATTGCTTTATTAATAAAATCAAAACCGCTGAACAGTTTGGTGCCTGTCCAAGCCCTCAATAACTTTATTGGACAAGAAAGGTCCTTACACACGTGCAAAACAACAGTGGATTTGCTATAATTATGATATGTTATTTAAACAAAATCATAAAAAATCATACGTATTGCCTGTTTTCGTAAACATTACATCTAAACATTAATTACTAGACCGTTGCACAGGTTGGTTGGTACCTGTCCAAGCCCTTCATAATTTAATTGAACAAGAAAGGTTCTTACACACAATCATGCAAAGCCATGTTCACAACCGGTTGTAATTCTACGAAGAATGTATCATAATTTTATCACTCATCTTGTATGTTGATAGTCAATGAAATTAAGATGATGCTTTCCAGTGTATTTAGATTTCTTAAATATGTCACCGGTTTATATACTGATTTTAATTTATTTTATTTATTTATTTTTTTTTTTTTAATTCTTTTGGTTTGACATGCATCGTGCTAATGTTTATAACTTCTCTGTATCATATTTGTTAACATTTTTGGCAATGCGAGCACGACCATCTGTTAGGTCCACATTTCCAAACTACAATCAAAATTAATAAATTCGTAATGCTACTGATGTTGCTACGGTATGATGCATTGGGGCTTTTAATTCCCTATTTGCTAAGGATTTTCCGGCTTCTTAACCTAATGGTTATTCTCGAAATGCGTTTTACGTCAAAAACCGTATACCAATTTGAAATTACCATAATATTGTCTGAGCCACGAGCATTATTTTGCTTACATCATAAAGGATATTGTAACACCCACATGGTTGCTACGACATCATGTATTGATGATTTAACATTCTGTTTGTGATGCATTCTGACCTTTGCAAGTTCTATTGTTTTAAATTAATCTCTTTTTAATATACGTCATACCTATGCGTTGCTTTCCCATAAGAGTCCCGGAGACGTAGCATATTTCTTCATCAACAACAGGAACAATTACTTTAAAACTACTCCATCTTTAAATCCAAGTCTAGGACGTCTTATGTAACCTTTATCATGTTAATACTTGATTACTATGACGCTTATTTGGACTTTTACTTGGAATTTCTACTCGTCGAGCGGAGGTGTTTACAGCGCTTTTAAAAAGGATGAAAAATGATGTCACTCCACGTCATTTAAAAAAAAAAAAAACCCTTTCCACCCTTTCCGACCTTTGTGTAGAATACCCCGATGTTTCCATGCCATTATTTTGGTGTGATCTCTAATCACTCTTTTGTCTTTTTATGCACAATTTTTCGTCGCCCTAACGGTCCAATATTTCATGATTTCTAAAATCCCCATTCGCCACCTCTCGATAGATTCCCACTAGACAACTTCCTATACGTGATGTAGGTCACCGCCTACAGCCTTAGCTTCACCATAGAGCCCTAGCTGACCAATATTGACCAATGTCCTGATATGGCTCGTTCTCTTGAGCCCCCTTCATCCATTAAATTCAAGGAGAAGTGGAAGCAAAAATTCGACAAGGGAAGAATCATTTCCATATTTTTTGGGGACATTATAGATGTTTAATCTCTCCGAATATTATGGACCTCAATTGTTTGTGTTTTCTTGTCTCCCGTCGGCGTCCCTCATCTAAATGAAGAAGAAATTGAAGCTAAGACTGGGCAAATTAAGGATAACTTTCATATTGTGCTTTAATTTTATGTTTAATCTCGACGAATATAACAGATGAACATATAACATTTGTGTTTTCGCACTGTATAGTTTCGCTTATTTCGAAAGCGAGCTTCCATTGTCTAAATATAGTTGTGCCCATTTATTGGCTCGCTTGTAAATTTTGTCGTCTTTTTAAGTTTTTTAGAAGTAAACGGTCTATAAAAAACGAAAAGTATTTGTTATTCTAATTTGCTTCAATATGTTTTATTTATAGGTTTTTATTTATATGTCATCGATTCGCGACCTTCATATTGCCGAGCACGCTATGGCGCCCACGTACAAAAAACTTTTTGCGTGTTTGCTTATTTTATCTAAAGAACATCATCCAGGAGTTAACTTACATTTTTTCATGACAGAGTTTCCAGTAAACAAGCTCTGCCAAAGACGGATTTAGTCACTATTACATACATTTAGCAGCCTTGTTTTTACATTTTACTTGATAAGTGTATTTATTGTTTTCCTTTGGGGAAGTTAAATTGTTTATATTTAGGACAAAACAGGTTTTAAACCTTCATTTCCACGAACCACGCTCTACTTCATAAACAAATCTTTGAAAAAGTTCAGGGTTATGCAAGACGACACTTTATTACGGTCTGTTAAAGGGATCTGGTAGCTTTCAAAAACAAGAGCAATTATATCAAGATAAATAAAATTATATTGTTAAAACAGTAAAAACAAACTACTGAAAGTTTCAGATCAAATGGAATTCATTCACTACCTTAAAACAGTGTAACAAACAATGCCAAGAATACAGTCGAACACCAGTGCCCTCTGCTGATAGCTCACCAGGCCGCTAGAGACGGGGAACTTTACAACAGGAAATGGGTGTGTGGAAAAGCACATGGTTTTATAAATCATCCGGTGTTGGTTTATAAATTTTGAGTATGAAATCATTGATATCTCGAAGGTAAAGAAAGCAATTATCTTGCAATTTTGAAGAGATACCAGACTGACCTAAGTGTTTATAATTATGTTGGCAAAATAATCTAAATCGAATAAATGTGATTTGAATATCATTCAATGTTACTGCATCCCTTTAACGGTTTACCCCAATGCGTCACAACTGCGCCAATAAGAATCCATGCGTCGTCAATAAATGCCTACAGCGAAAGAGGAATAAAGCCAATCATGTGCACTAAGGGTTTGCTATGATAGTTCAGTCAATATACCTAACCTTGACTTATTCCTATGTCAATAATCTGCATGTATTTATACCTTATGTTGTGTATGATTCTGTCCTGCACAAATGGGCCACTGGAATAGCTTACCGTTCCCCACGCTGCGTCACTACGCCAATTAAACAAGTGAATGCAAATAGCGCGTTCACGCGTCATTAGGGAGCTTTCGCTGGACTACGGGGAGGCTAATCTAGAACGTTAGCTTTATGAATGACTTTATTTTCAAAATAGCTCAAACCCCAAACTCCTGCATACTGTTAGTACAGGAAAAGGAATGTGTAAAACTGGTATTTGCTAGAAACGGCTGGCAAGCGTTTAAATTACAAGTTTTCGTGTGCACAAACGAGGGTTTCCCCTAGCTACAAGAGATAGCTCCCCGTTGTCAAAATCTACAACGCTATTTTGGGGAAATGTACGTTCTCCCGAAACGTAGAGCGTATCTAGGTTCTCAGCTGAGAACGTAAGACAGTTATAATAAGCGAGCGCTTTGATAGGAATGTATACAGGCATTTCCCCCTTTGCTAAAACATAAAAGAAGCATACTTTGATTTGACTAATCATATCAGCAATGTTTTAGGTCAGCTGTTATACGCATAGATGCCAATTGTCACAATAAAACCTTGGTATGAAAAAAAAAACTAGGTATCTTATTGCAACAATAGACGTTACAATGTCTCACAAGCCAAAGGGAACATGTGCGGTTACCATTGGATACTTTTATTCAAAGTTATTGAAGAAGATAGAAAACGAGGGTTTGCAGGCATTTTGAAAATAGTGCCCTCTTTTTTGCTAACGTTCTAGATAACCTCCCCGTAGTCCTGCGAAAACTCACTATTAGGGTGTTTTCGCTGGACTACGGAGGAGCTTATCTAGAACGTTAGCATAAAAAGGGCACTATTTTCAAAATACCTGCAAACCCTCGTTTTCTATCTTCTTCAATAACTTTGAATAAAAATTTCCAATGGTAACCGCACATGTACTCTTTGGCTTGTGAGACATTGTAACGTCTATTGATAAATAGATATAGGGCTTTGATATACAGTGCAACACAGAAAAAAACCCAACTAATTTTGATAGCACCTGTCATATTGAAATGTTAGAGTTTTGTGACTTTGATGTTTATTTCAGCATAAAGAGTCACTCTATATTCAATTATACCAAATGTATAAGTGTATCGTAACGGTCGACTGAGCACTTATGCTTTAAAAAAAAAAATCGTAAAATTTGTCTTATAGTATAATACCAAGTTTGAGCAAAAGCAACCCTTGCAATTATTGTTAGTTTTTTTTAATATTTTGTCCCTTATGAATAGACCCAGGAGGACTGATCTAAAACAATGAATGAATGCTCAGAAACAAGGGTTTCTTGTGACAAAATTTGGAAGAAAGTGTTTCTCACCAAAGTTATCCAAAATTCAAGTGCTCAGTCATCCATGATAGAACAGGTACAAGTTTGGTATTACTTTGGTATCTCACTTCGTCTCCGCGACGGATAAAAAGTATTAAAGACATCTCCCATACTTTATTCCGTCGCGGAGACGTCTCAGTGACAATTTTCATAAACTGTCTTAAAGTACTTGCCGCGACTCAAGAAACGTTGCATTGACTGAGGAGATGTCTCCGCGACAGTTTTCATAACTGTGTCCAAGTAGTTTCAAAACCGTCTCAAAGCAGGCCCAAATCCGTCCAAAAGTAGTTTCAAAGTAGTTTCTGCGAAGTGAGATACCACCCTTACTCTTCGTCATGATAATAAAATAAATTCCTAATCATTAGACACATAAGACATATAATCTTGAGGCTCTCAAAGTTGGATTTACTCTTTCTTGGGACGCACTGTATACGAGACAAGACGTAGTATGCGGAATGCGATCAAATGCTCAAACCCCGCTTTTGTCATCTTGCATAAAGGATGTTTGTTGCAATACGAATTCAAGCCACAGGCTACATACCAGCGATACATAGTTCTTTTTTTTTTCATACCAAGTTTTTATTGTGTCAAATGCGTCTATTTGCATACCAACTGACCTAAAACATTGCTGATATGAAAAGAAATAACCTACCGCCCAGTCTTTATGGGCGGTCTTTAAATCAAAGTATGCTTCTTTGTGTTTTAACAAAGGGGGAAATGCCTATCGGCTGACTGGCTTCTAACTGACCTACGTTCTCCGCTGAGAACCTAACGTTCTAGGTTTGAGGAGAACGTACATTTCCCCCCAAATAGCGTTGCAGATTTGAGAACGGGGAGCTACGCTATTGGAGCTAGGGGGAACCCCTCGATTGTGCACAAGAAAACTCGTAATTTAAACGCTTGCCAGCCGTTTCTAGCAAATACCAGTTTTACACCCTCTGTTTCCTGTACTAACTGTATGCGGGGGTTTGGGGTTTAAGCTATTTTGAAAATAGAGCCTTTCATAATGCTAACGTTCTAGATTAGGTCCTCCGCCTTCCAGCGAAAACACGCTATTATATTTTAACGCACTATTTAAAGATGCGTTATTTTTCTTGTTGTTTTCTTGCATCTCTCACATGGCCACGCTATTTGCCGACGCTGTGCCACACGTAGGTGTGTACGGCGAGAGAAGGTAATTGTTAGCTCGTTTACGACCAAACCAAGAGGAAAACGATAAAAAGAATAGTATACGTTTAATTTTTTTAGATCGTTCAAAAGGAATGCACATTATACACGACACAGAGCAAGGTATTTGACGAGCCGTGAATGATGTCCAGACAAATGCAGCTTTCTGATGAACTAAACAACGTAAATATAACATTGAAACGTGAGGATACGTTTTTGAAGGCGAAGTGTTCAATAATCCATCAAGAGGGAATAGAGAAACAAAGAAAACCTACACATCACAGTACTGCACGATGGCGAGGAGGTTGACGACGCACTGATTTAAACGTACTTTCAAAAGCAGTCGCTGCCAACAAGTCCTCTCCTAACATCAAATGAGATATTCTACTTTGGAACCTAACATCAATGAGATATTGGGGATGGATGCGTTCATATGTCATATTACCCAGGCACAAAATTCATGTCTATTTCAAAATGGATGCCTTATTACTTGGATTTAGAAGCCTTCCAGGATTTGCGGGATATTTCCCTCTCTGTCGTTTTCTCTCCCCTGTATCTACCTCTTCTAATTTGTCTTTCTCTCTGAGAACTTGAGAGAATTAGCGTGGACGAGAGGACAGTTGCATCTATTAGGAAGAAGTTAAGAGACACAAGAGAATGTTAGAGATATTGGAGAGGGAAAGAGCAAAAAAAAAAAAAAAAAAAAAAAAGGCGCGAAGACGGAGAGAAGGGTGGAGACAATGGGGAGTAAAGAGTAAGGCGCATTGGACAGCTATCTTAGTACAGATTTACAAAAGGGGATTAAAGAGGAAATACAGAGCCAGAAGCGATTGAGAAGGTGAGAACATGAAAAATAGACACGTGCGCAAATGCGTCACCAAAAACAATCATCACTTTGATAAGCCGAATATGTAGGGTGTCAAAAAAAGAAAAAGGTAGAACTATTACGGGAACAGAAATCTGTAGATCAATTACCCCATAACCGAGTAATACCAAGAGATAGTGACAGATATTATTTTTTTTTGTTTGTCGTCCTTCAAAATGTAGTTCAATTCAAATAATATAATGTTAGCTTTATAACCTGATGTGCATTACATCAAAGCAACGGGAATACTACATTCTTCATTAAAAGATTAGAGCTTATGAAAAAGCGCTGCATTTAAATTCTAAAACTTCAATAACTTTTAATTTCGTTCAGGTAAACTTTCCCTTTAATAATCATTGCCTTATACACGCAAGTACTTCAAATATCGTTATGAAACTTGAAGTAAGGCCGACCAAAAATAACCGAATAATACATCTATTATGACGATTCGGTGCAGAACTGGCAAGTACTTTCAAAATATCGACACCGTGCTTTCACTGCCCGGTGTATTCAATGTGTTTTCATGATTGCAATTGGGCAGTAACATATACGACGAAATACAAAGTAACACGGCATCAAATACCATTAGAGAGACAATATTAAGCGCAAAAAAAAAAAAACCTATTAAGTAATTGGGAGAATTTCATTATATTACTTCCAGTCAGAGAGGAATACATATTCTCCAATATCCATAAGCCCTAATCAGCGTATGGTAAACAATCTGCTCTCCGGAATTGACTCCACAAGAATAACATAATATAAATCTAATATTAAGCGAGACGCGAAGAATTAGAAAATATCTCCATCCCTGATACATAACCAATCAAAAATTATTATAATTAATTAATTTAGATTAGGCATAACTTTAAAATAGATTTTCGCATGTATTCATATTAGACAATTACAAGTACTAAAATAAAATATATCAAATGAATCATCCAATGGTGCTGTATTTTTACCAAAACTCGATATTAGAACTCTTAAAGTGAATACAGAAAACAACTACCACTTGTTTTTATAGCATACAATATACTCAAACCTATTATCAATCTCCTTATATCCATATCCTTTTGTTGATTACATTACGCACTAAAACAGATTTAAAATAAATGAAATAAAAAAAAGAACTCCCCCATAATTTTAGCTTCATGAAGACGGTTCGAAGGTCACACGCTAATGGGACACTTGATAGCCACACATATCTATAGCCTTACCCATTGATGATTCACCTCATGTGACGTAAAGACTGTTGATTTCTTGAACAACAAGTTTTGTGTTTTGTCATATCGAATATCTTGGTTTAATCGGTTAACGGGGAAAGCAGGCCATTCAAGCATTGACCGGAAATCATATTGATAGAACATATCAACCGGTGTGATATCCTTCCGGTTGAAACGTCAAGTTTAGCAGAACTTCCTTACGTTGTGCCTTTTCTTCACCTTTTGTTTTCACAGAGAGTTAGTCAATCTAGAGTACGAGACCAATTGTTAACTGCTCGAAATGACCTCATTATGACACGCTATTTTTGCCTTTGCAAGAAAAATTAAGTCCTGCTATCGGCAAAGATGTTAATAGCAACTTGTAAACACCGAATTATTAACATTATAGCCGATTTTATAGTAATATATATTGTAATTTACTGCAGTAATCGATTTTCTGTTGTTGACAATTTTATAATATTCTACGTTTTTCCTTATTTGTTTCATCTTATGCTCATAGTATTTTTGAGCGAAACATCACAACAAAAACTCTTCTTCTTGCATGCAGAGCTCCTATGGCAGACTACTCTGTTGACATTCACCATGGCTGTGAAACATACTAATATATAAACATTATATATATATAAACACATATATATATATATAATGTATATATATATATATATATATATATATATACTTGTATATAAATTATGCATGCTCTATCAATGCAACATCACTACGATTGGTGACCACGACAATACTAATATATCCCGAGGCACATTTATTTTCACCGAGGCCGATAGGCCGAGTTGAAGACAGATGGCACGAGGGATTAATTTAGTCATTTGAGTTCACATAGTCAGTAATGGTTGCTTAATAGAGCAGTCGCACTATTTACTATAGTATAACCCCTAATACTTTGACCTTGCTAATCTGGTTTATCTTTGCGAATGTTTGCCAAAATTTTTTGGTGCTAGATTAAGCTATTGTGGACGTATATTGTTGCTCCGCGTATCTACTTGTGTGCGCACCATGTTACTGTTGATTACGCGCTAGCGCACAAGGCAGTCGGGGGATCATCCATTCATTTTAACACGAAGTAAAACGTTCAATATAACAAACGTCTCAATTATAACCTCAAAAAAACCGCACTTCCATAGAATAAAACAAAAAGACCCGATTTCACTATTAACAAAAAAACGTGAATGACACGTGACATCATTTCAACCAATCACAACTCTTAAAATACTACCACTATTTACTATATATATATATTATATAAATAGTGTACAATCTATCGCGCAATATAGTGGATTATAAATACGACAAATGCTAAATTATCCCGAGTGCAGATTTGTTTCTCCGAGATCGCAGGCCGTGGTTAAATAGATCTACACGAGGGATAATTTAGTATTTGGAGTTCATATAGTCCAGTAATGTTGCAAGATGGAGCGTTCACTATTTATTTTAGTAAATAGGCCCCTATATCTTTGAACTTGCCAAATCTGGTTTTATTTTTGCTAATTTTTTTTGGTGCTAATTATGCTATTGTGACGTATATTGTTGCTCCGCGTACCCATTGTTATTAACTTTTGTGCGCACCATTTTACTGTTATTACGCGCTAGCGCAACAAGGCAATCGGTAGAATCGATACTCTCCCCATTCATTTAACACGGGCTTTACCTTCCAAAAAACGAAAGTTATATTGTACAAATGTACAATATAACAAATTGAAGGTAGGTCACGTGGTACTGACCTAGCCAATCGCAACGCGTATTTTTCTACCACTATTATATATATATATATATATATATATTTCAGGAAAGACGGAATTTCCTTAGTGCCCAACTACTGTCAGTTTCTTGCCGGAGCAATCATCATCAGGACTTGCTCCGTTTCCACGTAAAGCACTTTTGGACGTTCCATGGTCTAACCTACGGATATATATATATATATATATATATATATATAAATATATATATGTATGTATGTATAATTACTGTGTTGTTTTGATGTTTTGAAGAATACGTCACGAGGAAATGGTGATGTTCCTTATTTTCCAATCACCTTCTCTTTTTCAGGTGACTAAAAATCAGTTCGTACTCATTGATTAGAAACAATGTATTTACGCCTCGGGTTCGAAAACGAAATCCAAGATCCATTATATTTATCTACAATGATTTTGAGAACTTGTTGATCATCATAAATATGTGTGGATTCGTGATCTACTTTGCAGGCTTTAAATAAAATGTCTGCGTACTATTTGTGAAAAACAGATTTTAAAATAAATCCACACAGTTTCTTTCCTAAATATAATCTATTTATACATTTGGGGAATACGTTTTCACATGAATTCCGCATGTTTTTACCAATTTATTTCTACAATGACTCCAGTGGACTATGGACGAATTGGGATCTTTTCGTGACGTCATTGAAAGTCTGTGACCGCCTTTTTACGATCCGGTCTCAAAGCACCTCCGAGCAATTGTTATTCACGTAAAGATAGTCCCATTAAACATCTTTCTGACTAAGCCCCGCGCTTAAAGTTGTCGAAATGGATGGCAAATAATGTGGGTGAAACTATATTTGAGATGTAAACGTAGTAGATGTTTACTGCGCCCACGTGTCTACGTAGTAGTAAACGAAATGATGAATGGATATTGATGTTCACATAAGGAACTCACTGAAATGGAAAGAAGACGATAACTTCCGGGTTAATTATCGATTAAGATTACTGACAAAACATCAGATTTGTTGATTCAATCATTTGCGTTATCTTTAATCGCATTTAAAGAGAACTGTGATATATTTCAATTATACACAGTGAATCGATTAAGATATCGATATACAAGTAAATATTTATACCTTTTTTATTTTTAATGAATATTATGTATTTATTTTAAATGAATAACAAAGAACATTACACAAAAATAAAAATAAAATAAAAAAAATAAAATATCGTTTCCACAAGTGGGCATGACAAAAAAGCTGTACATGAAGCTAAACTCGAAACGAGGGTGCTTAAAAAAAAAAAGAGAGAGAGACCTCTAGACTCCCTCTATTATGTTTATACATGTACCAACGCACAAATTGATTTATACATGTATATAAAATCCACAATTTTGTTGTTCTGGTGGGCATTTCATGAAAGGATTTGTCGAACGTTTTATCCGACAAATTTGCTCTCCACCAATCAGATGCAAGCATTTCAGTAGCTTATAACAGTTTGTCGGATAAAACATCCGACAAGTCCTTTCATGAAACGCCCCCCAGGATAGTACTAGTTTTTGAACAGGAAGGTTAATTGATGTGATGTAAACGCAATAGTCGAATGTCTATACGTTGGTATGAATTGGAATTTAAATCTGTTAATTTCTTGATGTAGAATAAAGAAAATATATAGGTTTTATTATAATATTTGTTTTGTTTTTGTTTTTTGGTTGTTTTGATTGTTTTGTATCTTTTAACTTTTGATGAGTATTCATTCATGGCCAATCGCCAATTGTTTATTGGAATAGTTTGAATGTCAAATATTAAATATGAAAAAAGACATGATTCTTTCACGTAATTTAGGCATGCATTTCCGCCATATCACACGTGTGATCGCAACTCAGGTCTCGTGTGCTTGTACACGTTTTCACATTCGAGAGCAGCGCCATTAAAAAGAAGGACCCTTGAAATCTGGGCAAGGATAGAATATAATGAGCATACTTTACATTGTACAGCTACTTTTCAGCCAAGCAAGCATACTAATCTTATATATTACAGGCCTGACGTTTATGTAAGAACAAAAATGGACTTACTTGAAGCAATGCGATGGAAAGATACTGATGGAGCAAGGGAGAGAGAGAGATAGAGAGAGACAGAGAGAGGGAGAGAGAGAGAGAGAGCGAGAATTTAAGAGAGAGAAAGAGAGAGAGGAACAGACAGACAGAGACACACAGACAGACAGAGACACACACAGAGAGAGATAAAGAGAGATAATCAGAAATAAATAAAAACGCCAAAAGAAAACAACTATTATTATCATTATGATTGATGAACATAATTTATCAAAGATATAATGAGAGAAAAGCAGAAAAACTCGAAATATGGATATTTAAAGCGTTAAATCAAGTTAATTCAAAAGATGGAGTGGCATTATTATAGGAAGAAGGAGAAAGTAAAATATTTAAAATAAACATGAATGATTTACGTTCTTGCCTTTTATCCAAACTAGGGCGCGCGCGTTACAGGATGAATATTAAACATCTCATCAAATTTTCATTCTAATGTTTATAGTCATCGCATAGAAATCAAAATCCACATAACAAATGAATAGACAATAACATTTTCATGCAGCTCACGAAAACCCATTACCGCATAAAATGAATGACATCTTTAATTATCAGACGGTTTGATGATGAAATGCGTTAATAATTCGTAGATTTGAAGTCACGTACAGCTATCTTCCGATAAACATACATTTCGAGAGTTACAAATGCAGTGGCTTGTTGACACATTTGGTTTGCCATTTATTTTTATTTTTTTTCGGACAGATCTATATGTAACATTATTTGTGTAAAAAAGGCACATTTTCATTATTTTGCATGGGCTAAAAACACATGAGGGTGCATTATGTATGAGGTGCAATTTGTAGTGTTCCTGAATTGTTTTTAGTTTCCTTGTTTCTTTCATTATCGAGAATATAACTTGTAGAATAAATGACAGGGTCATATCGTTGTCTTTCCTAAATATTATATCGGTAATAATACCCTTTCAAACTGTTTTGTATACTACCCTACCGATTTGAGCTTTTCTTTTGGACTTATAGTAATTTGATCAGCTAATTATATGTGATGCACCTTGTTAATGTTTACGAATTAACTGATTTGTTTATTTGTATTTGATATTTCTTTATATAGATCTAATCTTTTTGTTGCAATAGATCGTAGATGTGGTGGTTTTCATTCATGTTTTATTCATATTTTTATTTAGACTTCTGTCTGCAGCGTTAGGTATCTTTTATAAATCATTTCAATATTGCCATAATGATGACCGTTATCGAGTAAATCCAATCCTCCCGGATCTAACACGTTTATTTACAATAAATCCATGACAAGTCTATAATTTATTTGACAATTGAAAGGAGGACTGTTCGTAAAGATACTTATTATATATTAATATATATTATCTATTCATTTGCAAGTACATCCCACTTTTCTTCATGGTGCATAAGACTAAAGCGTTGTGTACTGTAGCTTTTCTGGTACAGTGCGGGGGCTTACCAGGCTTCGCTCAAGACGCAATTGATTTATAAAAAGTAAAATTTGAGCCAGTGCTAGAAGAGCTGATTTGCTACACTACCTGCCCTTCTGTGTCACGCTGTTTAGTACACGGTGAATTACATATGCGAAATCCTGTAAGGCTTTATTTGCAGAAATCACGGGGAGTTTATGAACAAATATCTTGTGAACATTCAATTTCTCGCGTCTCATCTCCTTACACTCTATATCCGTCGCTCGTTCTCTCTCTCTCTCTGACTTTCTTTCTCTATTTACTTCAAAAGAATGATATATTTGCCTACTTTGCTATTCGTCCTCGAATCGCCCAACCAACCGATACTTTAACCCCGAGAAAACTTTTGCTCTATTGTCTCCTATCTTCCCCTCCCCTGTGAGAAGGGCGCCCTCTCAGTGATGAGGGCACTCAGCCAAACATTACCAACAAACTTCTCTTTTCTCATCGGCTGCCGCCGAGCGAGTAACCTCGAGAACTTGCTCCCGCAAATGGTTTGTTTTTCACTTTTTTGTGAACCTTTTTGATGCCTAATTTGTGGCGGTCTTGCTCTTAAGTTGTCCTAGCCAAGTCTTAGGTCGTGGTTTCCTATTATTGGGAGTATTTAGGGCCGTTTTTTTGAGTAATTCTTTTGCTTGAATTACGGCGCCTTCTCCCTAGCTTTTTGACATCATTACGTACGTGTTTTTATTACACTCTTGTGGTGCGGGCCTTTGTTCTCCCGTTCCGCGCTTCATTTCACACAGTTCAGTGTAGCCTTTGTTGGGTGGGGAGAGCCTTTTGTGACCCTTCCTGTCCCAGGGCAGAGTCTAAACTCCTTTGTATAAGTGTCTTTTCTTTTTCATTATATTGCAGAGTGTTTTCTTATCAGAAGGAAGAAGACTTTCATCCTTTTTGTATCTCGGAGACTTCATGACATCGCGACTCATCGAGAGTCTCATCTAACAGGAAGGCAGAAGTCTGGGATTCTCTGCATATTTTATAGAGGCCGCAAAGCAGTTAGACGGGAGAAGAAGCAGTTAGTACGGGGAACGAAGCTGTTTACATCTGTTTTCAACGAAAGCAAGTCGGATTCACAACCCCGCCCGGGGGGGCGAGTATGGGCCAGTGCAGTTGGTAAGTTCCACAATTACCGTACCGCGAGCCCCCGGAAAGTCGTCGTATAGGGATCACGTAAGTGAACTCCCGGGAAGTTCAGTCGGTCGTCGTCGGCCTATCCCAGCGACGCACCCCAAATCGATCTTGTGAGGATCAGGAGCGGCAACTTCGTTTACGATCATGTCTTGACATTGATCTAGTGGAAGTTGTAGGATCGATCGTGAGATCTTTCAACATGATCGAGAATCGATCGAAGATCGGATTACCACCTGAGATCGGTCTAGGATCGATAGCCATCAGGTATCGTTATCGATATCGTTAGGTAAATCGATCACATCAATCGATCATGAACATTAATCGATCGATTCGATCACTTCATAATCGATCACAGTGAATCGATCACATCATAATCGATTACAACTTGAATCGATTACAACATAATCGATCACGATTGAATCGATTACAACATAATCGATCACGATTGAATGATCACAAGCATAATCGATTACAGTTTGAATCGATCACAACCAACATCGATCACGATTGAATCGATTACAACATAATCGATCAAGATGAATCGATCACGCCAAATCGATCAATTTTGAATCGGATCCCGCCAAATCGATCTCGGAGGAATCGATCATGACAACAATCGATTATAATAATCGACTCCACCTAAATACGACTCTGTTGAATATATCATGTTCAGAATCGATTACAGTCATGTGTTCTCTACATCTCGATTTCCCATGGTTCCTGCCCTGGTAAAATCAATGCCCGACGATCATTGAGACAAATATCATGTTGTTTGGTGATCGGAAATAATCAGTCAGATACCATCGTAGTATTTCATCTACCACTCACAAGGATGCAGAAAGATGGGACTTTCGTCGAGTTCCACGTCCACGTCCCACGTTCTCCGGTGCAAATTATACGAGAACCTCATATCACTTTTCCTTAAGGGAAGGATCATTCCTACAGCTATCATGTTCATATCGTTCACCACAATTTATTGCGATATGAACGGCTTGGATGGGGTTTCTACCTTTCCTTTGACTAGGTCACCTGACTTGACTTCGTTCCAGAAGTTAATGAGTCAGGAGGTGGTCAATTCTACCATGATCTGTCGGAATATCTTCCTTCACCGAACATTATTGTGTTTAAAAAAAAAAAAAAAAAAAAAAAAAATTTCGGAAGCGAATTTCGGAGACCCACCGAAGGGGACTCAGGGATTTGGTACCTGACACAGTCGCTCGGAATGGGTTAATTACCTACAATGTCGAATTACCGGACGATAATGTTCGGAGCAGGACGTCCAGCAGTTCTTCCTTCAGAGTCGCGTCACTCCGACCACTCCGTGGTAGGAGATTTCACATCGGAACTAAGAAGACTACGCACTAGATGAGGGAGTAACTCTTCCTCCTTGGAGTCGGTTCCACGAATCCGCATTGAGAAAACTTTAGATTTATCTATCTTAAAGAAAAATAAGGGGGGAGGGTGTTTGATACCAGATCATCGCTCCACCCTTGCAAGGATATTCAGTCACGCTTCGATGATGTGATATCGTAACGCGACATTTTAGGCCCGTCTATCTGATAGAGGTCCGTTTTGTTTCTCGAAGAAAAGTTCACACTCAGTTCCAACCAACGGAGTTTGTCCGAGAAAAAACCGAGCTTTTATGACCTATATACGATCTGTATGTAGATTCAAACCGGAAGTATTCTCAGGATTTCAGCGATTCACGAAATAGATTTATTGAGATACTTAGCACTTAAGTTTTCTACCTAAACTCATTAGGAAGAATTGAAGAAAGGTTTAAGGCGGAGATTTATTCTTCACTCAGGAGAACAGGACCCCTACCTCTTCAGACATTATCGTAATAATGTTGGAGATAACAGACGAAATACGCGCCGTATACTAATTGAATCTCATGATGATAGAGAGTTTCTCTGTAAACTGGGCTTTCGCTCCCGCTAGTTATGAAGGGAGGTTTAGATCAGAACTGGAGTTCGAGTTCAGACAAGGAAAAATTTGTTATACCTTGAAAAATCTTCATCACGGCTCGCATCTTTCGCTCGCCCTTTTGTCCACCAGAAGGACAGTGTGCTACAAGAAAGAGATTCTGAGACATCTTGGGGTCATCGTGGTCTTTATCCCCATTTCACTGGACTGGGCTTTCCGGTGGACCCCAAAATCCCGGTGCGGTCGAAAATTTCAGAGCCGAGACATTCGGCCAAAGAACTTAGGTAGTTTAGAAAGCTTGATACTCAACCCCAAGTGTTATTATTGACGTGTAATTACAATCCCTCACGTCAACTTTTCTACGAACTGCGATAACCGTCTGACAGGAAGTCAGACATATCACTTCTTCATCACAACAGTCGAGTCGAGGAACTCATACTGGTCATGGGTAGAAGTCAGGATAGGAGTAGCTCAGATCGCTTCGAACTCTCACCTTTTAGTAGGGAGGAAAGCGCCTGAGTGACCTCCCACCTACGTTGGAAAAATTAGGTCCGATTGGAACGTAATTGTTTTTCCGATCTCAAACGATTTTATCGTTATCGGCAATCAGATGTCAGTCTCATTTTAGACTTGAGAAACCTCGATCCAGGGATGTCTTCAGAGCATCCACCCAAACACTAACAGTCCTTGTCCGGGAACATTAGCTCAAAGGAAGAATCGAGAAGTCACAATTACCCTAAATGTGGTCTCAATTTCAGTTACATTTCCTTTCCCCAAAGCGGAAGACTCGATACACGTAAGTCTCAGTTGGAGGACCACAGCAGACTTTAAGTTCTAAACTGCATCATGTTTTGATGATTAAGAGTTGAATTCCCATGGATTAGGGACTCAACCGAGACACCGCGAATCATCTGACAGACCCAGTTTGGAGATTGTAGAACTTTCCGATCTACTTAGAGAGTCTTGATCGCGTTGAGAGGTTTTTAAGTGATTACATTAAGGATGTCATGTTGACTATCGAAGTTGTTGGTCCAGGTTCCATATTGGCAGACTTTTAAACGTGACCTCTCAATGTTCGACTCTTGAGATTTTCTCAGCCTGAAATTCAGTCCGCCCCGTCTAGAATTTTTTCTTACTGAAATTAAAAACCTCATATTCCTTTTGGGCGGTTAAGGAGTTCACCTCCCAGGGAAGACATGGGAGCGCCTCCGTTCTTCAATTATATTGAACGCATATGCTTCACAGTTAGGAGGAGAGTCCATTATCGAGGCCCCCTTGACTTCGCGTGATTGGAATCTCCGAGACCTTCTTTACTCAACGACGTTTTGAAGCCTGAAGGTGAGAAAGTTCTTCCTCGCCTCAAGGACCTTACAGATAGCGGACAGTTTAGGTTGAATCAACATCGGAGGATATATCTTATTTCATTCGCATAGAGGATTTACTCTCACTGCTAGGAGCAGAGTAGCTTTCAACTCTAGTCTTGATCCAACAACGAGAACAAATCGGCTACAGTCGCCTCGCACATACCGATTTTGGAAAAAAATAATTTGGTTTGAACCTTTTTCCTTTTCCCACGACGTAAAGTGACTCACTTCAGAGTGGTCGCCGTTTCATAGATTTCACACGACTGAGTCGCAAGGCCCGACCTCAGTTTGACTTCTCCTCAGTTTGGCTCCTCAAGTCAGTAAAGATCTTCTGTTTATTTGAGGAGGATTTATATAAAGGAGATATTTTGGGTTTACCCAGTTGTCGTTTCAATTTCCGGAACCGACCGAAATCCCTTGGTTCTTCCGGTAGTATTCTATCCTGTTTTCACTAGGAAGTATAACCTGTTGGAGACGAGCGGATTTAGCTACAACACACATTTCCATAGACTCGGCCCGAATATATTCGGGCTCAGTCCCCAAGGGGTAGGGCAGCGGACCGTCGACTTATCATCACTCCTCTTCAACCATGCCGCGTGATTGGTTGCGATAGTCTCCCTCCTGACTTAACGAGAGAAAACCAATAACACTTGCCGTGGTTGTGAGTCTTAGCATAACAGCAGCGGTTAGAGCTAACTTCCGTCGAAACACCATGAAACGTCTTCCTTTATATTCAGCCGTTATCAAGAAGCAATTCTCGAGCTACAGGATGTGACGAATTGCTCCTCTCGACCTTATGGGAATAGGTGTGTATCCACTAGTAAACCCTTTCCGAACGGCTAATCATTCTGTGGCGCTTCCGAGAAAAACTTTTTCTCCCGTTACATACCGTTTTTCATCATCTTTCACTCGACGGGGTAATGTTCTGCTTACCCCAGAGCGGATTTGGATCAGCTATCATCAGCTATCCCAGCTTTCAGCTATCCCAGCTATTCAAATCTTATCGATGATAGTCATTTCAGCGGTTCCTGTCATACACTTCTATTTTTCATATCTAAGAGTCCCTACTCAAACCTTGGGTCTCTAAATTGAGTAGCTCGCGAGGACACAGGTCCTAGCTACCCTCCTTCACACCACCGTCTCTAGTGTTCTACCTGAGATAGATCTTCCAAAGGGTTTTCCATCTGAGTTTATATTATTGTCGGGGAAAACCGCTAAGTTTTTTGCTACGTTCATCTCTTCCTATATCAACGAGACCACCTCTGAGATTGGGAATTATTAGAATTCCATCTTTACTCTTTCGACATTGCTTTGAGACGAAATAATCAGACAGATTTCCGTTCGTAATAATTTTCCTACGTCCCCTTTAGTCAATTCATTTCGTGCAGCCACTGAACAGAACTGTGCGCCGATTGAAAGACAATCTTCTGCATTCCTGCAAAAATCGTCAAATTGGTTTAATCAATGGAATCTTTCGGACCAGCTGGGAGTACTATTCTCGAGATAGATGCGGACCGAGGACCAAGGTTACCTGAGTTTACCTAGGACACTCGAGCATAGTGAGTCATGGACCTGACCTTTCAATGGGACATGTTTTTAATGGAATTCCCGTGGAAATTGTCAGTTGTAATCAAATAATGGGTAGAACGTTCTGCGATGGAAGCGAAAAACTTTTCTACTTTTGTCCTATCATCATGACTACGGCGTCATTCCTTATTATCTAAAACTGTAGGTGTGTACCTCCCAGTTACCAATCGGTGCTGTCGTAAGCCAAAAGTAGGCAATATATCATTCTTTGATAGTAAATCATAAAAATTATCACTAATTTTATTATTACAATAAAGAATTATATATTTGCCTCAATCCCCCCTCCGCCCCCGTTCCTATCACTACTTAAAGTTTAGGGTGGATGAGACAAGAGGGAAGTTTGTTGTATGTTTTGGCTGAGTGCCCTCATCACGAGAGGGCGGCCCTTCTCACAGGAGGGGGAAGATAGGAGACAATAGAGCAAAAGCTTTTCGGGGTTTAAAGTATACGTCTGGTTGTGGGCGATTCGAGACGAATAGCAAAGTAGGCAAATATATAATTCTTATTGTAAAATAATAAAATTAGTGATAATTTATGATTTTAATTCTAACTCACTCATTCTCTCTCTCTCTCTCTCTCTCTCTTCTATCCCACCCTAACTCTATTCACCTCCGACCACCCCTCTATCTCTCCATTCTCTCGTCTTTTGGTGTTATGTGTTGAGTGTGTGAATTGTTGTGTCTCTCTCTCTATTATCACCTTTGCTTCTCATCCGTTTCTTCATCAGCTATATATTGGACGAGTTCAAAGGCCGTCACTGATCCACTCCAATAGTTTCCCCCATTTCTCTCTCCCAGGAATCATATTTACCCTTCGTTCAAAACAGGACTCCAAACGACATCAGCGAAAAACTCCGGAAATAAAACTTCTAAAAGCAAGATTGATAGAGTTGTTTACCCCGAGTACACGGCAGGCCATCGCATTCACTGTAAAAGCTCTGTTAATAAAAGTTAATGCCTGAGATATGATGAGAAAGGAGCGAAGACAGAATTTGTGCCGATCGGTCTGTCATCTTACTATTGTGCCGGGTATAACATGATATACCATTCTTGTACCCTCTGACCTGGTTCTCATTTGCTTACCATACATAGGCAAGGGGATAAATCATGGATTATATACCTGATTCTAATGACTTTCTCGATCTTTCACAAAACCTTTATGTTTCCGTACCTTCTAATCCTGATATTTCCCGGAACTCCTCGAGCAGTAACGGCTTACAATCAGGCTACAAACAATCAACCAAACCAACTGATATGATTTACGAGATGCTATAAACAAAAAAAAATAAAGAAAGAAAGAAATTAGAACGGTGTTGTATAGGAAGGTATGAAGACGTGACTTACAAAAATGGAAACTTCTATATTCTCTATATTCTGCGAGATGCAGCATACCATCAATTAATATTTCCTCACCTTACCCAACTAATTATCTATTGTCCAAAACTGAAGCGATAGTAATGTGTCTATGTGAATTACGACCAGAGCACTTAAAATCCTTTTCAATAATTTCTGCCCATTTGGAGATAATTATAATTCTAGATATCAATCGAGGTACAAATATGATTCGTTTGCATTCTTGAAAATCTAACAGCTCTGAATATTATCACTAAGGCATGTAAGTGAGATCCGAGTTAAAAAGAGTTATATAAACATATGACCAAATCTATTGATTTTTCCCCAACCATATACTATTATGTATATATATAGGTCACAAATAAGCAAATCATATAATTGCACCTATTATAAAGTCAATTGATTATTACATAATAATCACCTGAGAGATTCAATCGCATGAATTCTATTAGGATCTCATTGGTCAGTGCCGCTTCATAGATGAGTGGTCAGAAAAACGTTAAGGCCGGTCCCAGTGGTGAGCGGATTAACTGCGCAGAATGCGGCTAAAAATTTCGGCTTCGTTTTCATCCGCCAACAAAATGACCAAGTGTCAAAATTTCCTCTTATGAATTACGGATGTTTAATAAGTATAGCAAGAAGATATGACATATAAATACGACATTTCACGAAATAAATAAGGAAAACGACTGCAAGCTCTCCCAAGGGAAGCCAAGCTGGTAAAGATGTAACAGAATGCTATACACATTGGGGATAATAACGAAAAATCGGTAAGGCATAAGGCATCTATTTGGGGACAGATAGAATGAATTGCGACTATCACGAAAGCTATTACGATGTATTAGAATGCATCACGCCTGTACTGCGAAACAGCGGATGATTGTGTATGCGGAGGGCATCTGATTCCGTGTCATAAAAGGGGCACACGATTTTCGGCATACTATAATTCCAAGTGCCACCATGTCGACACGGCACGGACGTCGAAGACACAAGTGGGGTCCATAGACATGCACTTGAGCCTGGAAGATGCCGGGGTCACTTCTATCTGGTGGCAAGGAAGGCAAGGGGAAAGTCCAGAAGAACAGGAGCCAAGAACTACCCAGTCTCAAAGAAGAAGCAGAGGAAGAACTTCAGCCAGTTGTGGTCCTGTTACAGGACACCAAAAGTGGTTCTCCTATAACTCTTTCTGCGCCTTGACAATCTGTAATTGTAGATGCTTTCTCTCCCTGGTCGCTTTCTCGCGCTGTTGGCTTCATAGATATTCTTAGGGCAAAGGCATCGTCGCCCACAATGAAGTAAGGCACATCTTGTGTGTCATTGGGCAGGGGATCTGGACGTGGCAGACCCTGATGTCGTCGTGGTTAGCACGTAGATCCCCTGCCCAATGACACACAAGATGTTCCTACTTCCATTGTTTTTAGTCAGAAACAATCAGCTTTTCTAACCTTTCTCCAGATCGCTGTGCGTTGTAGATTTCTAGGGCATCGATGCAGAGCCCTTCACTGATACGTCAAGCCCACAAATGAACTGAAGTCGAAACTGACCATAGCAAACAATATTATACATAAGAAATTCCTTTGTAATGTAGTATTCCGATCCTGAGTGAGAAATTGCATGCCAAATGGTTTGCCATCAATGCACCTACGCTGTGAGGAAAGTTCCAGTTCTGCAGCAGTCATCAGCAATTCGCCGGCCATTCTTCTTCGGGTGTGGGGCAAGTCATCTGTCATCGATACTCCTCCTGTATGGCCTTACATATTTCTCTGACAAACTTTTGGCTTTATGGTGTGTGTTGCACCCTCCAGGCATACTGCATTCCCTATGTATTTTGTACCAGAGGCAAGGCGCAGGGTTCGTGCCACCTTGAGACCAGGTCCAAAAGTTAGTCGTGAAGTAGATCTCGTTCTGGTCAGCTCTGGGAGGGAGCCGGGTCCACCAATTCGTCGAAACATGGCTGGGGTTTATTCTTTTAAAGTTGTGATGAAAGGCACGAATCTTCATTACGCAGCCGACCATCAGCTTAATGCTACATGCCCCAGGTCCAGTTCTTCTATACCAATCCATGATTCACCCAAATACTCTTGATTTCTTCTTTCGCCCTCCTTCTCCGCCTCTGAGCAATTGCTGGACTCGGGAAAAGTTGATTGTCTTGTTGCATGAATGCAGCAACTTATCCACGTCTTGGGATTCCAATGACGGCATCAAAATCTTTGACTTCTCCACATGACAGCTGCACGGCAATTGACGGCAACACGTCAATCTGTCGCCACACATTATGGATGCATCAGTAGCGGACGCAGACGCGATGTGCATACAATGAGATTTATCGGGCCATGAGTCAAACATAATAGAGCCGCTCTTTGTCCCAGAAATTGGGCTGGAGAAATGCATTCAATTCCGTTTTCTTGGAATCCGCGCCTGTGCATCACATCGAAATCAGACACAAGTCGCCCGAAAAATGTCTTATTGGAGGAAATATTATTATGGATTCCTCTGAATTCATGTTATCTTGTATGCTCCTGTTTAAAAAAAAAATGAAGTAGAAATGATTGGGAAAGTGGATGCTTTATATTTGAAATCTTTTACTCTTTTCTGTGACTTCTGATTTTGATATTGATGGTGTTTGACACTCCCATATTGTTTTTTTCCGCAAATAAGAGATGCAAGCAAACGTGTTAGCACACGCACATTTGCAAGTCGATTCTGACCGCATTCGTACAGGTTATTTTAGTCGGGATGTAGACGTGATAGGAACGCTGTATGTCCGTTTTACGCACTATCCAACTCCGCCCGCAAGCCGCAATACCCGTTCTCAGTGCGGATATCAGCGGATAACACCCGTATTCGCGCATGGATTAAGTATATATTGGGGATGAATTGCGTAATTATAAATGGCACGATTTCCGTCCAGGATTTAGCTGCCCCTCAAAAATCCTGGAACGAAATGTGCCTTGCGGATAATCGCGGACTCGTGCGGATGTCGCGCCAACTGAACACAAGCATGTTTTACGAAATACTGCGGACTATATTAGGCGAAATGCAAACAATTTTGGTGCGCAAATTCATACGTAAAATCGTCCCAAACGCCACTGGGACCGGCCTTTAATGGTTCTCCAAAGCCAACTAATCGTCTATTGAATAGGCTTCGAGATACAGACATTCATAATTCACGATCTGCAATCAGTCATAAAACAACAATATTGATTTGTCACCAGCTATCAACGATCAGTCAACACAAGAGAAACCTCCACAACACCTGAGCACAAGGAAAGATTACACAACTATTGATAGACTGATGTTCGGTCTTGGCCGCGCCTCTGGTTGTCGCTGCGGCGTTGTTACAGAGGTTTATCATTTGTAACATTTGAAAAGCATTTTGAAAAACAAATCCTTTTATTCGATGGCCGTCTAATCAATACATTTGTGATATTCATCAGGAAAAAACAGCCAATAAAGATTGAACAAGGTTTTGCAAGCCTGCTTCATTTGTAATGCTTTAATCGAGATTAATGTGAAACAAGTATAATTTCCGTCATTTTAAATATTTAAAAACATGCTTGAAAAAACAAGTCCCTTTTACCCCTCCCGTCGAACATGGTCTAAATTCTACCCTTATGATATTCATTTCATGACTTAAAACGCCAATAAATACTTAGTTATTATAAACAAAGGTTTTGCAAGCCTGCTTACTTGTAATGCTTATCGAGATTGATGTGAAATAAGATATAATCGTATTTAAATCGGTTAAATCATGATATAACAAAATCTTTTTTACCCCGACCGTCTAATCATTCACTTAAGATATTCATTTTACGAAGAAACATAACTAGGATGAAAACAAAGTAGATGAGGAGGTCTTTTACAAATCTGTTTTATAATGCTTCATCAACAGGGATTGAACGAAGTATATTTGGTAGTCATGCTTTAAGATCATTAATGGGGAAAAAATAAATTCCTTTTTTTGGAAAATATCTTTTTTTTTTTTTTTTTTTTTACTCATTACGACTTCACGATATTTTCAATTTTGTGAAAGAATTTAAACACAAGCCCACACAGTGACTAGAGTATTAAACAGGGTTTATAAGCCAATTTTATTTTGTAATGGCTGATCAACATGAATGAGGATTGAGCATTCTCTGTATTTTCAATCTAAATTCTTAATGAAGAAGAACAAATCTTTGTTTATTCAGCCGTTTTCTAATCAGTAGTCTTAAACTTATTAACTTTTTCTAAAACGGATATTTCATTTTGTGCAAGGAAAAAAAACAACAAACAAAAGTATCACAGAAATAGAGAAGCAGTTCACAAAGGTCGGTCTATTTATGATGCTTTATCGACCTATTATATAAACAGTTACATATTTCATGAAACGGTTGGGAGATTTGTAGAAGCCTTTTTCACAATTTGACCAGTTTTGTTAAAATATCGCTATAAATTGAAAAACTGCCCCCTAAACATGAATATGAGTACATGGGACTGCAAGAAAATGATGGACACATAATCTGGCAAAATGGGTATTAAAAACAATTATGGACTGTTATAATAGTGTGTTTTTTTCTTCAATATTAGAGCCCTTCGAAAGGCAATGGTTTATTTTGGAATGTGATTTACTTTTCCACCTGGCATTTTAAAGAAAATATAAAGACGGGGAATTAAGTTTGTGAAACTATAAATATTTTTGCCTTACCATTCCCAAAACTCGCCCGGATTTTTGTTTAGCTTTTGCTGTGATCCAACGACAAACTTCTTTTATCATCATTTTTTTAATTGGCGCCTGATTGTCTGTCCCTTGTCTTCAAAGGTTGTAGAAAGTAATCCCAATTGTCCTTGTGATTTTTTTTTTTTAATTTAAGATTAAAAGTCACTAAGGGGAAGTCATAATTGCCGCCGGTATGAATCAATCGGCATTCCGATGTTACCATTAGAAACGGGATAGTACTGCTTTCCGATACGGAGCGCACATCGGTTGGGCTTAGCTTCGTTATTCTTTGTAATGTGATCATATTCCATCTTTTTAATTTGCCCTCGTAGGGAAAAATCTGAAGATCAAATACTGTCAAAACTAAATCATACAAATATACAGTTTCGTATTCATCAATATAGTTCACAGCAACATCTCAAATACTTGGGCAATATAGGTTATATTAAACACATAGTTACAGATTTTCGATAAACCGTATAACAACCTGCCAATTATTAAATAAAAGAAAACATGTTATGTCCCATTCGAAATGTATTTGTATAATCTAATAATACGATCATCAGGTAATGGTATAATGGCAATTAATCAACTATGTATTACAAACAGAATATTGAGCCGAATTTATTTACAAAAATCCGTGACCAACAGGACGAAACCCAACATGCACCATCTAATAGACCAAACGACATAAGCTAGACACGATCAGCGCACCCACGAGCACTTTCCTGATCCTGAAAATAAAATGTGATTTAACGGCATGCTACTCTAGCGTCATACGACAGCATAAATAGAAGTACAAGCCTGCGAAATACACGAACAATCAGGATACATACACATCGACCTAGGGTTATAACAAGTCCAAATAAGATTTCGATATATTTACAGCTCACCAAGGCATGGTACACGATCAAACATAAAAATTCACTAATCTATGGAAAATAAGCCTTATCCAATAAACTGAATCTTATTGAATGACTACTAATTAAATTTGCTAGTCATCTCCAAGATTTCTTTCTTCATTATTAAAAAGTTCAAAGCGACGTTTGTAAATCCATTTGTTAATATTGCCTTGTAGGTCTTTGAGTTATTACATTTTGCTCTGGCAAACTAATAAATGCCATCTATTTAATCATCTGAGAGCGGATATTATCTATCCTTACAAGAGTGCCCCGCAAAGCATAGTGTCCCATTTCCATTTCTCTCATTCCATTGCTCTAATCTAATATTTTAATGAATAATAGAAGGAACTGCACCTTCTCCAAAAGAGGAAGGCTTCCCATAGCTACCCTTTCGAGCCCCATGGTATGGAGAGGGGGAAATCATCCACAGTCTTCCAAATAACCTCAGTCTCACCTTAAATAACAGGGAAGTTTGATGGACGACATTACAAGAAAATGATGCATATACGTCTTTCATAACATCTGTGTAAAGAGCCAAAATGACGAAGTTGGAAACCGGGGAGGGCGTGCGAATCTGACAGGTTCCCATAAACGCACCATCTTAGTATCAAGAATCACGGAATCCGCTACAAAGAAACCTGAGGGCGTATGATTTCTACAAAACAACAACGACACTCTCACTCCACAACATTGTTACTGATTAGTTTGTGTCATTTTAGCGCCATATATATGGACATCAGCATGGAAACAACGTGCCCTAAAGATAATATGTCGT
>CALNVZ010000649.1:6094320-6125794 GCA_940671915.1 Paracentrotus lividus | reverse complement strand
CCAACATGTAGTTGTTTAAAACTACTAACACCTTGTTGTTTAAAAAGTTAACAAACTGTTGTTTAAATGGTTTGTTTAAATAATCAATATATTGTTTTAACGCTTCTTTCCAAAAATAAAAAACGCTCCAACTTTTGGTTAAAGGGGAAGTTCACCCCTGGAAGATTTATTGGTCTTAAAAAAATGCAGAAAAATAAAAGAAAAATATGAGTGAAGGTTTGGGGAAATCCGACCAAATATGAGAAGTTATGAATATTTCAATGTTTTGATATCTGTGACGATCAAGCGAGGCAGATACTCCTTGTGTTATGTAGTGTAAATCTATAAAATGTCATTTGTTTTCAGAAGAAAATAATTATGTCTATCTCTTATGTCACCTGTGCGGTCGATATACCATCAAACATATGTTCATATACCTGACTATATCAAATTGACCCATTCCTTTATCAAGAACCATGAAAGAAGACAAATTTATGGAATTGACATACACAACCAATGGGAGAGCTGCTCGCACGTGACGTCACAGAATCAAAACTTTACATATTAATAACTTCGCTATTTTTCGGTCGATTTTCTTCAAACTTTCACTAATATTTTTCTATTATTTTTCTTCATTTTTTAAGACCAATCAAATTCCAGGGTGAACTTCCCCTTTAACGCGGCCGGGTATCGAACTCACGACCTTTCGATTATAAGGCAGACGCTCTATCCACTGAGCCATCACATCAGTACATAATACGGGTTTAATGTGTGCGGCTTAAGTCCTTCGCCATGATTGAAATGTCGCGTCGATTAACCTTCCATATGTAACGAATGATGCCACTAGCTCATGACTATCACGTGACATTTGCCTCGGCCTGTTTAAACAAAACTGTTTAATATCTAAACTCTCTAAAATCTCTAAACAGGTCTTTTTTTTAAGGCTACAAAACCTCGCTTTTCCGGTTTTAAACAACAATGTTTAAATATTAAACAAGAATGTTTAACTTTTAAACCAACATTTTTTTAAACAGCGAAATTTTTAAACCTCGTTCTAACAGTGTAGGGCCGATATTGCACGAGTCAAAGATGAATGCAATACTTGCCCTAACAAGTGGAATATTTTGGTATCCCATTTTATAAAGCCATCCAATATAATTATTATCTATGACCATTATTCAGAATGCATAAACTGTGAAAAGCAGTACTTAAATTTAACCGTGGAATATGGCATAATATTGCACGGCTTAAACGCCCTACACTGTAAAAAATATTTGTATTTTTACAGCAAATCTGCTGTCAGCAGAGTCGCCATAAAAAATGTAATTGAAAAAAACAGTTTTGTTGTAAATTTCACCTGCAAATAATTACATGAGAAATACAAAAAAACATCAGGAGTAACACATTTGTTCCGTTTTAACCAAATAAGTACGTTATAGAACTCTAATGATTTTTTCCCTTCTCTTTCATAAATTCTTAGACGAGAAATTTACAACAAAACTGTTTTTCAAATCACATTTTTTTTGTTATGGCGACTCTGCTAACAGCAGATTTGCTGTAAAAATACAAATATTTTCTTACAGTGTATAATTATGGATAACAATTTTTATTATCCAACACGGGCTGGTTCACGTGACGGATTGTGACAGTTTGTGAATGCTGTTATTACACATTTTATCGAGTTTCTTTTTTCTGTGAGGGCCGTTGACATCAGAAATGACAGTTGTCACGAACTTACTCTATTTAAAAACATTAATATCAACGCTCGTACACTGTTAGAAAAAAATTAAACAAGTTGTTTAAAATCTTAAACAACTGCTTGTTAACCGGTGAATCGCACAGCGTTGTTTAGAAATTAAACAACCTGTAGTTGTTTAAAATTTTAACACTCTTGTTGTTTAAAAGTTTAAACAACCTGTTGTTTAATGATTGTTTAAAATATCAACAGTATTGTTTAGCGCTTCTCTCCAAAAATAAAAACGCTCCAACTTTTGGTTTTTTAAACCAACATTTTTTTTTTAAACAGCGAAATTTTTAAACCGCGTTCTAACAGTGTAAAATACGTACAGCATTAAAAACATTACTTTGAATATTCATCACTAATTTCAAGCCCAAACTGGAGATATATATTAATAAATTTATAGTTCATTCTCAAATAGAGTTCGAATATGAACACGTAACGTCACTGACTGGCCCCATTTAAGGCGCCCCACAGTGATGGAATAATCGATTTGAAGTTAGGCGGAGCAAAATCTCCGTGTGACTTAAGGGAAATATTCCGATTTTTAAAAGAAATAGACTAATTATACGTATATTCAAGACAGGAAATGCCCTCTTTTTTCGTTGTGAGTTGCTGTATCTCGTTCGTTTACGAATATGAGAAACAAATTAATTGAAGTATTCAAACTTTCGCTTTTCAACAAAAGCACCTTTCATGATTGAACTAGTTCGCTGGATATGATCATCCAACGTCATCATTTAGAACAACTATGAAACCTTACCAACCAAACTGATATAAATATTTATCCTTGTTAATTTGTCCCTTTTTGGATTGCGCCCATACTTAGAAACTCCATTTAGCCTCAGAGGTTGTAAGAGACACGTAAGTTGTCCCCATTTTGAAGATCAGCCTCCAAAAAACAGCCTCCAAAAAACAGCCTACAAATAAAATCATTTATCCATGCTTGTGTTATGCAGTTATGTATCCCGTTTCATGACTGAACCCATGATTTAAGAAGCTTCACTATAGACAATTCGTTTACAAGTATTATTATTTATTTTGTTAAAGTATCATCATTTCATGATTACACCCATGCTGTCCTCATTTAGAAGATAAAGCTTACAAAACAATAACAATGATGGAAAAAAAAAAATCTTAAATTAACTTCTTAGCAACTCGGTAGGAGATACTTATCATTTGTCCTCATTTAACGATTAACTTTCCATCTGTTTGCCAAGATATTCACGATTCCCGATTGAACCCATAGTTACTCAACTAAATTTGTTAATGATGTATGTACCAATCATGCCAATGCACTCGCCCTCACTTTAAGATGAAGCATTTGAAACTAAAGGACTCCATAAAATTATGTGTCCATTCACGTGTCAACAAAGTTTTTTTTTTAAACTCAACATAGTTTGATATAGATACGCATTTCTTGTCCTCATTTAAAAGCAAGTTTTAAATTGTTTGTCAAGACATTCCCCGATCACGAATGAATCCGTGCTAACCATCTTAACCCAGTTTGGTGGGGATACTTATACCTCATCCTCATTTAAAATTAAATGCTTTTTAAAAAGACAGAAACTTATATAAATGTATCCATTCGCTTGTTGATTTGTATTCTCTTTCATAATTACACCTGGGGGGCATTTCATCAAAGGACTTGTCGGACGTTTTATCAGACAAACTAGTTAATAAGCTACTGAAATGCTTGCATGTGATTGGCTGAAAAGCAAATTTGTCAGATAAAAATGTCGACGAGTCCTTTGATGAAATGCCCCCACCGAGCTTATCAACTTCGTCTAGTTTGTATCGGATACTTCTTTCGGCCTGATTTAGATGATGAAGCTTGTAGATGAATGTAATGAAACGTGAGTGGCCCTCATGCTCCATTCGACGTCTTGACTTCTTGAAATCTGGTCGCGAAAACAACAAGCTCCTCCAGTTTAGATAAAAGAGCTCGACAGGCACGGTCCTGTAAAAGTAGTCGGGCTGACAGAATCGATCATAAACCGAACATATTTGTTACGGTGTGTGTCGGATGCCGAAAGACAAAAAGGAGGCGAGAGAGAAGAGAGAGAGAGAGGAAAGCTCACACACTGATACAATGTACTAGTATACTGATGAAGAAATAACGTATCTTGTAGTTACGATAAAAATGCTCGAAGGTTTGTTAAAAGTAACGGGGTTGAGTGATCGATCTTGAACCGAAATTATTTGTAAAGGGGGTATCTCACTGGTTGCGAACCCCAGGCGAATTTACAGAGTATTATTTATAGAGAGGATTACCAACGTTCTTTTGGTGCTGCTTTGTTAGACAAGCATAAGGGGTTTACTCGTTGTATCAGAATGGCATGTTTTTTAGCGATGTTCTTTGTAAGCCAAGTCAAAGGGGTTATCTTCGTTGTATGAGATTGCATATTTTCTTTTTGTGCTGCTATAGTTAGGCAAGCTCAATAGGGTTATCTAACTGTACTAAACATGGATGTTTTTTTTGGTTACTGCCTTGTTAGGCAAGCACAAAGGGGTTGTACTGAATGATCATAGGCATGTTTTTTTTGTAGGCCTACTGCCTTGTTAGGCAAGTACAGGTGGGTTTATTGTATGGTATTGGATTGTTTTCTTTTGTACTGTGCTTTTTTTTATCAAAAGAGGGGCGTGGAGCGTTTTTGAAAAGTAGAGGAGCTGAGCGCAGGGGGGGGGGGCTGAAGAGGACTAGAAATGTCAAATGCATGGTCATTTTTTGCAATTTTGTACACGTGTGCTGAGAACTGAAGTGGGGGCTGAAGCCCCCCCCCAAGCACCCGGCTCCACAGCCCTTCGAAGGGGGTAATTTCACTGAATGTGAACACATATCAATGAAACAAGTCATTTTTTGCTTCGTTTTGGTTCGTGTAGGTACGTGGGTGCGTGTGTTGCCAAAGTGAGATATTGATTGTCAATATGCAGTCATGGGTGCAGAGATGAAAAACAAAATGATAAATATTAATATGAATGATAATATAATGATAATGAAGATGACTACCAGCTCAATTACCCCAACGCCCAGCCATGCCCGGTGAAATCTGAATGTTTTATTGCATTTATTGTTAATGACAATACCAATCAACATGATCAAGACACTATTTACGCTGGATTATTATTATTATTATTTTCAAACATTTTTAAGAAATTAATTTTTTTCATCGAGTAATTCTTATCCGATTCAAATTTATGTTGACCCTTTCCATATATATTTTAGTAATATCAGTAAACCTATTTATATGTATATTCAACCATTTTTACACACAGAATTATGCACTTGCAATCGATCATAATAAATTGGCCTAGAAATTTTGAACATGTTCAAAACTTTTTGGCGAATTTTTTCAAAAGAATTATTCAGGCCTATCGAAGAATGTGGTTGAAACCAAGATCGATCACTTCATGCCCCAATGCAGGACAAAAAGAATTCCTGTATTTCGACTCCATTCATTTCAGAAGTTCGCTACATTCCAAAATATCATTGTCCGAAAAACACATAACAAAAGAAAATGCCTCAATCAAGAGCTATCCTATCTTGATTGGAAGTGATTAGGCATTCTATGTATACGAAAATCTCTAAATTCGCCCTGTTCGCAAACGTTCGCAACTCAGTGAGATACCCCCTTTACGGTGTGTGGAGTGTGCTCAAACTCAAACACTGTTTCATAATTTACATGGACGAAGAAACAACGTGTCTTGCAGTTACAAATAAAGATGCTTAAACGGTCCTGTAAAAGTAACGGGGTTGAATGATCGATCATAAACCGAACATTATATGTTACGACGTGTGTCTTCTGCTTGAGGACAGAAACGCATACACTTAATCATGTTAATAGGCCTACGTAACACAGAGACAGCTTGTTTCTGCGGGGAACCAACGAATGCTCCGACAGCATTTGCTCCTACCTTTATTTCGTTTAAGGCGTAGGGTTTGGGTTAAAGTTACGATAGTTTTATGTTAGGTTTACGGTTAGTGTTAGGTAGGCTTACATCGTTTTTAGTCCAGGGCTGAGATTAGCATTCGATTTGAGGGATTAACTGTGAGCAAATTGTCTCGGGGGAAATTTCATAGATCCGTTCCTCCAGTTACGAATATAGACGGAACAGCACGTCCTGCAGACATTGAATACGTACGCGGGGTGATGAATCGATCATTAATCTAACAATTTGTTGCGATGTTTATTGTCTGTCAAAAGACAAAAGACACTAACTCTTATAAAGAAAAAAGAAAAGAACTTACATTCTATTGCGGTTACGAATGACCTAAACAAAATGAAGATGCCCCTTCGTCATATCCCATGTAGCCGGGATAACGAAAAGTACTGTTGTTCACAAACCGAAAATGATTAGTTTGTAACGATTTATATCGTCTGCAAGATAAGAGGCATAAGGATTATAGCTCACAATTATATAATTATACACATGTATTGAGCTAATGTCCATCTGCATGATCAATAATCTGAGTCTAGAACCTCCTTCATGTTCACGTCGACATGATTCTAAAACTCTCTGATGTGCTCTAGACGGTGAATGAGTGGCCTGCGTTCAGGCAGGTGATAATAATTGATGGATATGTTGTTTTATAAACCGTGATTTATCATGATAAGAGATGCGAAGTAGGTTCTGAAGTGCTCTCAGGGCTTGTAGTAGCTCAAACAGCTTCTCTATTCATCAACCTAACAACCAATGGGACATTAATAACCAGCTGGTGAGATGTTCTCTCTGTATATAGGGCGGATCAAGGGTACCTTGTTTGTAAAGGGCCTGTCCCACAGGCGGCGATCGTTGTGGCGACAACCTGATAATTTATAAGGAGTTCATCTTTAAAAAGGCGATTATAAGCCTACATACGACTCTATCTAAGCTAGTCTACAACAACAACTTGCTACCACACTCACAACAGCAAGATCGTCAGTTGTCGCAACAACGATCGCTTCCATTGGGACAGCCCCTTTACAGGAAAAGAATGCATTGACTGGATGGTACGTCATATTGGCAACTCTGCTTTACGTAGCCTTTACCAAATTAGTCAAGCGATTTGAGTACCCAGCAAAAAAATGTACGTTTCTTTCCTTTATGCACTAACGTTATTAACAGAAAACACCCTATTGCACCACGGGAGAAAATAGTGAACATGAAGATGACTTTTTCCTTAGGGTGGTATCTCACTTCGCGGAGACATCTCCGCGATAGAATAGAAAATTTCGTCTCCGAGACGGACAAAAGGTATTAGAGACATCTCCGCGACAATTTATGAAAAAGAAAGTCTGAAGTAGTCCCAAATCCGTCTCCAAGACGTCTCCGCGATACCGTTAAACGTCTCTAATACTTTTTATCCGTCGCGAAGACGAAATTTTTTATTCTGTCGCGGAGACGTCTCCGCGAAGTGAGTTACCATCCTAACCACAACAGTGTTCCTTCTTAGTAACATTGATTCCGCCTATTGCCAAATAAATCATGTAAATGGCTGGTCCCGAAGAAACAATTCTTTATTACTCTCGCGAAATAAATGACTCTAACCTTTTGTTAATTCCACTGACTATTCATTTTAAGTCAGAGGGCATACGATTGTAATTGTTTAATTTTTATTCCTGTTTTAAACAATTTTCTCTATTTTTATTGGAATATGATGAACGCGACTTTGTGTATAAACAATTTTTTTTGACTTCTTACCCAACAGTAGCACACACAAAATTGCTGTTATGACGGTGAGGGTGTTTTGTTGTAATCAAAATTGCAACAGCTGTTTTTACACTGCTCCACGATATTTAATTATTCTAAACGATTCACAAGCTGTAAAGATTAGCTTGTTCTTTTATAATATTTTTTATCTTATGTAACAGCAAAATTATTTACTGTTTTTTTCTTCTTTTTCCCCCCTTGCATTCTCTCTCTATCTCGCTCTCTCAACTTCAATTTCAATCTAACAATCAACTGAATTCCTCCCCTCTCTCTCTCTCTCTCTCTCTCTCTGTCTCCGCCTCGTGTACTTCTACTCTCTCTCTCTCTCTCTCTCTCTCTCTCTCTCTCTCTCTCTCTCTCCATCATGCCTATAATCTCATTCTCTCTCAATCTTGCTCTTTCGTGTATTCCCCTCCTGGCTATGACGCAACAATTTGGATAATCTCGGATGTGATTGATATGGTAACACAACAGGTGAGTGGAAAACTGCATTTTGTGGAGAAAAAAAATAGATGAAGATTTGTGATTCATCCTGTCAGAATAAAAATACAAGTCGCCAGCAAAGAGTTAAAGGGAAAGTTCACCCTGGGTTTAAATTGGCTTTAAAAAATGCAAAAAAATAAAAGAAAAATATGAGTGAAGGTTTGGAGAAAATCGACCAAAAAAAGATGAAGTTATGAATATTCAAAGTTTTGATTCTGTGACGTCACATGCGAGCAGATCTCCTATAAGTTATGTAGTGTAAATTCCATAAAATGTCATTTTTTTCAGAAGAAATTAATTAATTCACCTGTGCGGTCGATATATCACCAAACATATATGTTCATATACATGACTATATCAAATTGACACATTCCTTTATCAAGAACCATGACAAAAAGACAAATTTATGGAATTTACATACACAACCAATGGGAGAGCTGCTCGCACGTGACGTCACAGAATCAAAACATTAAATATTCATAACTTCGCTATTTTTTGGTCGATTTTCTTCAAACTTTCACTAATATTTTTCTATTATTTTTCTTCATTTTTTAAGAACAATAAAATTCCAGGGTGAACTTCCCCTGCAAAATAATCCATTTTAATGCTTTACCCTTTCAGAATATAAAACAATATATCACCTCAAAATTTGACATTTTCTTTTACCCTCTACAGAGTTTACTGGCGACTTACTTATCTTGGATTATTTCATCACATTTCTTAATAGATACAATACTAAGTAAACCTGAATTTGTGTTTATATCAGAACCTGAAAGATTGTAGTAAATAATTCACAAAGCATGCATACTGTTACAGGCCTTTGATAAATCTTGGCGAGTCTGCTAGCCGCCCGGAATATGTCAAGTAGTGTTGTGTACATTTAAAAAAGATGTTATGTTGAATGTTTCTGACATTCACAGTTGACAACTTGAGTAAACCCTGCATATTTGGATTGGAACAAACGCTGTTATTACTATTTTTTTATATATAAGTCGCTCCATTAAGATTCGTGAGCATGTATACTTGAAGTAGAAATGATTAAAACGTTATTGCAAACTATTAGTGTGTCCAGATTGAAGTTCACTTATTCAAAATGTGTCTCTCATTTCCACCGGGTTCACTATTGCACACCCCTGTGTCAAGTCTCGGAAGATTAAAAAGAATACAAACGAAAGAAGGAACGAAAGATGACGGATGGATTATTAGAGTTGGCAGGGGAGAACAACTCACGCAAATGCGTTATCACGTTTGCGCTCGAGAAAGCACTCCAAAACTGACAGGGCGCACAAACCTACAAGATTGTGTTACCACACGAAGTGGCATGGATGGGACTATTTATAGGAGGCACCCTTCTGAATTTCTTACCCAGCGTTGATTTTAAGATTATTAAGCGGTTTTCGGAACAGTACGGTAGCATGACTACGGTAGCTCTCCAGAGCAAAAATCGAACTGCGCATGCGCAACTCCTTTTTGCTACCGTCTTCTTCCCAAACAGGACGGTAGTCGAGTGATTTAGCGTACGGTGTAGAATGACTACGGTAGGCAAAGTCTTGGCATGTTTTGTGTACATAAAATCAAAGAAATACATTTCAATGATAAACGCAAATGGAAGGAAGAAATATTTAATAGAAATGAAAGTTAAAGGACAAAACAAAGAAATACATATAAGAAATGTTTGAAGAGAAGAGGAAAGAAGGATAAAACAAAGAAATACATAATAATTTATAGAAGAGAAGAGGAAAGAAGGATAAAACAAAGAAACACATAATAATTTATAGGAGAGAAGAGAAAAGAAGGACAAAACAAAGATATACATAAGAATTTATAGGAGAGAAAAAGAAGGATAAAACAAAGAAATACATAAGAATTGATAGGAGAGAAGAGGAAAGAAGGATAAAACAAAAAAATTCATAAGAATTGATAGGAGAGAAGAGGAAAGAAGGATAAAACAAAGATATACATAAGAATTTATAGGAGAGAAGAGGAAAGAAGGATAAAACAAAGAAATACATAACAAATGATTGAAGAGAAGAGAAAAGAAGGATAAAACAAAGAAATACATAAGAATTCATAGGAGAGAAGAGGAAAGTAGGATAAAACAATGAAATACATAACAAATGATTGAAGAAAAGAGAAAAGAAGGATAAAACAAAGAAATACATAAGAATTCATAGGAGAGAAGAGGAAAGAAGGATAAAACAAAGAAATACATAAGGAAATGATTGAAGAGAAGAGAAAAGAAGGATAAAACAAAGAAATACATAAGAATTCATAGGAGAGAAGAGGAAAGTACGATAAAACAATGAAATACATAACAAAGGATTGAAGAGAAGAGAAAAGAAGGATAAAACAAAGAAATACATAAGAATTCATAGGAGAGAAGAGGAAAGAAGGATAAAACAAAGAAATACATAAGAAATGATTGAAGAGAAGAGAAAAGAAGGATAAAACAAAGAAATACATAACAATTTATTGGAGAGAAGAGGAAAGAAGGATAAAACAAAGAAATACAAAATAATTTATAGGATAGAAGAGGAAAGAAGGATAAAACAAAGAAATACATAACAATTTATAGGAGAGAAGAGGAAAGAAGGATAAAACAAAGAAATACATGAGAAATGGTAGACAAGATGATGAAAGAAAGACAACACAAAGTAAAACATTAAAATGATAGAAAAGAAGGTAACATAAAGACAAAACAAAGAAATACATAGGAGTTGGTTTAAAGAAGAAGAAATACAGAGGAGATACACAGAATTCACGGTCGTCTTCGCAGACTGCGAAAGCGCTTACAAGTCACGACGGTAGTGCGAGTGCGAGGAGAGTACGGTCGATTAAACCCACCGTCTTGTTACCTACCGTACTGTTCCCGAAAGCTCATTAATCTATAATCAGTACGGTGAGTGATGGTCTTTAGAGACGCGGGCAGGCAGGGTGGGCATACGATGCCTTGTTTGCGGTATGTTCCCAACTGAATCCTGTCTCCGCAACATCAACATTTGACATTATTAGCAGCTTGATGTCAGGTTGGATAAAGATGTGCAGGGAATGCAATAAAGAGATGATATTATCTTAAATGTACACGATCGTGAATTTTAGGGCGTAGAGAGCGCTATCCTGTTTTTATGGTCTCCATGCGGGTATGCAGGCTATGTGAGTTTTCGTCGACTCCGCTGCCCTTTCACAGTAATAAACAGCATTTCATGTAAAAGCCTATGGCATGCGAAAATAAATCAATTAGCGCTCTATAAACTTTTATTTCGCAACATACATTGTGTCACGGGCACTTTCAAATTTTGCCTGAACAATAATAATTAACACATTTATAATACTGACACCCATCCCCTATCGCGCCTCGCGCACATAATTATCTCATGGGTCCTTTATGTACCTTTTATTAATAGTAATTCCACATGATGGCAGTCTTATATTTATCATCCACCACACCACCTAAAAATAAAACGAATAAAATAAGCAACAACAACAAAAATAAATAAATAAATAAATAAATGTAAAAAATAACTCCACATCTACCGTAGATGAACTTTAATAAATTTTTATTAGGAATCTTCCTGATTTCTGTTTTTTTTTTTTTTCATTATGATTTTACGAAACTTTCAGCATGTTAAATTTGAATTAGTCGTTATTGATTTGAGTTTTGAATTTTGAAAGTCTTCTTCTTCTTCTTTCTTTCTTTTTTCTTTTTTTTAAATTTATTTATTTTTTATTTTTTAGTAAGAGCATATTCATCTGAGTAGATGATCTATAGCGTTATCATTGAAACGAAAAATAAATTAACGAGTTTCGATCGTTATTTTAAACCTTTAAATACGATATCAGATACTGATACTAAGTATTGATAATTTTCATGACACGTACAGGACCAAAGTGCGTCATGCATTGAATTACATGTATAAACTAAGCCCGGCGTCTGTACATGTATACTAAAATGTCATAATTTAAAAGAAGCCATCGACAGTGATCAGAGCAATCACTCACTCAGATGTGCATTGAATCCTCAATATCGACGCAATTGACTTTGGTGTAGCGCCATCTAGTGATGGCACCAACATTTAGCAGAACCATGGGTTACTAGATACCAGCAAATGTAATTTTTGTTTGCTATTTTTGAATATGGACCTTTGAAAAGAAATCTTGCAGCACAAAACACTTTACAGCAGGGAAAGCCAGGAGGCATCGAATAGTTACTAATTTTAAAAGAATTCCAATATCTTCGAAAATGAAATGTTATGAAATTAGTGGGGACTTTAAGTAATACTTAAAATACTATTTGGGATCGATGATATTGATGATACGTGCAATTACTACTTTAATTTTTGCAATACATGGTATGGAAGTTTTTGTTGGGGAGCAAATTTAGCCCCTTTTATCGCTTACAATAAAAGAACCCAGACCCTCTATCCTACGTTACACTTAACCTACCTCATCAACTGACATCATCATATCTTTAGCTATCTCAGCAGGATATTTTCATGGATATTTTCTGATGGCATGTTGAAGTAGGGCATATATTATGTTACCTTACAAAATAAGGGTGCACCCATATTGCATCCCGCTTGCATCCATCACTATATTCATAGGTGTGATGGTCGTATTGGGGGAGTATATTTCAATGACCTTTATGTCAGGTTATAGTCTGATTTGGATGGGAAACCTTCAGACTATATCAATAAATAACTAACATGATCCAGGCTTGAGTTTGCACTTCCTCAATCAAGGGATTACGTCATAATTCATTATCGCAATCACCTGTCAACCGCCACACAATACACTACCATGACGACGATAATATCTCATTCGTGCGACGGAGATTGTTGATCTTGGCAAAACGCGGGAAATCATTGATACTAATTATATGCAGGAGTATACATGCGATTATCAAGGCTAGGCAAAATTATATACTCGTCAATGATCTATGTGTCGAGAACCCCGCGCGCCACTTAATTTGTGGCGTGGGCGAAAGGTCCACCCTTTACATTGTGTACATTAGTCTGGTTTGTGTTTAGCGTTCCGACTTTACGCACACACACATACACACACCCTCGATCGCACCCACGAACGTACGCACACACATAAGACGAACATGTGGTTTTCCCTCTTAATATAATATCATGTTGATCCGATGCACTCGGTCAAACTTGAGCTTATTACCAATAAAAAAGAAATGAGCGTTCGTGGTTTCAATATGGGACTTTCACTGAATTATGGCCTGTTTTTGAACAGTCAATAATTAACTGTAAACTACTGAATAGAAATTTGACGTATTTAAGGTTGAGGCGTTTAAAGTTTAGTGTTCTGTGGTTAAAAATTATAACAACAAACGACTAACAGTTGCACCAGATAACAACACGAAAGGAAGAAATAGAATAGCAGCGGATTTCCTGAACTCTCTAGTGGTATTTTTCCTTTTCCTTTTTTGTCATCAAGAAAACAGGATACTGAAACTTCTATTAGCCCCAAACACACGGCCACTTACCACACGTGAAGTCCTATTCTAGAAGAGACCTTAAAACATCAAACTAACAGTGGAACGATGTAACTACGATTCTTAGAGAGAGTGGTAGCCTTATTTGCATTTTAGACGTCTCAACGGAATTGGTTTAACAGCCTGATTTGTCACTAAATATGCGGTCGGTTGGCGATTGAAACGGCTTTGTAGATATTGACTTTCTCGCACTGTCGTATTTGCTCTGATAATATCACATGTCGCCTTTTTCTTTCTTTGAGGGTCTTGTGTAATTACATCGAAACAAGATTTATGTTTAAATGTAGCCTATTCAGCTGCACTTAAAGAGGCCATTATTCGGGGGTTTAAAGTTACATCCTCTTGGAATAAAGAATAATAATTTAAGCATAATTAAACATCTTGGAAACAGCATACAACGGTTTGCTTCGGTCTTCAACAAAATTACATTACATTCGCGAGGACTCGTATACTTTTCCTGCATACGACAGTGAAGGTAATTTATTAATCGAGTGTGCTAGAGATAACTAGAGCCTTGTTCGTGAAAATATTCCAAATACAACATTTCAACGTGGATAAATTTGTTATATTTTAGAATATTTAGATCACAAATGAAGCCTTACGATTTCGCCGTAAATCACCAGGAATCAGACACTATATGGATGCAGTCCAAAGATTTCGCCTTTATTTGGAGGACATAATGACTTAAACATCTAATTAGACATGGAAACCTAGACCAAACTTTACCATGGTTTCGCTGTAACCTATATTAACATCTGCCCAGTGTCATCGAAGCAAACGTAATATTACCCGCTTTAATTTTCTAACCATTTCTCGTGTTTCGCGCTTTACGAGCACTCATCGTCTGACGTTTTGCTATTTGAATCTTCAATGCTCATCATGCTGTTGGTTGTTGCTGTTCCGTTGTTGGTCAGAAGCTAATGCACATTCACTCTCCTTGTTGGAAAATATAAGTAGATTCTGCTGCACATTTGATTTGAGGGAACAGAGTATGGCGATTTCCAAAGTTGGAAGTATGACTAAGTAATTATTTTTCGATGGTAAAAAAAAAAGAAGCTACATTTCAGTTCAATTGTCATTTTGTTGGAATTTTGTGGATTGATAGCGACTCCAGGACGTATTCAGTCAGCAGATTTACAGTGATTTGTTTAAAGCTTTGTGTCTGAGGTGAAACTGTTTCTAGTGGATTTGGATCCAGAGATGGCAACACCTAGCCCAAGACCTCGTCGTTTTAGGGGTCTTTTTGGAGGAAATTCTTCCCCCGAGGATGAGGGGTCCCGGAGCGATGGCGATGACCCTCCTACCCCGACGCCCCTCTCCGTGGTAGCAAAGCACACCAGGAGTGTCTCGGAGCGTCGGAAGACCCCCGTTAAAGCCGTTGTGAAGGAATCCCTGAGACCAGTTCTTTCCGATCCATACTCTCTACATAGCAGGTGGTGCGTATAATATTTACTATTCTCTTATGCTGCAGTCACACAGACATTTATGCTACAGTCACACAGACACTTACGAATAGTTATGTTTTTGTTGGTTTAATGTTATTTCATCTTCTATTCTATAATTTTTTATGTATTTCTTTGTTTTATTAGATGAACGAAATTATCAATATTTCCACTGCTGACTATAACGGGGAGGCATCCGTGGGGATCCGCAAAAAAGAAAATATTTTTTGGACGCAACCGGACGTAACTATACGTAAGGGTCTGTGTGACTGTAGCATTATGTATAGTTACGTTTTTGTTGTTTTATCCTTATTTCATCTTCCATTCTATCATTTCTTAAGTTTGTCTTTGTTTTATTGGATGAACGATATAATCATTTTTTTTTTTAACTGTTGGCTATGACGGGAAGGCATCCGTGGGGATCCGCAGAAAAAAAGGGGAATTTTGGACGCAACCCGGACGTAACTCAACGCAAGTGTCTGTGTGACTGCAGCATAACCCTTAACTATACTGCGTACTGTACAATCCAATAATATTACCCTGGCGTTCGTGCTGCCATGATAAGGGATTCAAGGAATTCTATCGTACTGCCATGAACAGGTACCCATTTACTTCACCAGTGCCCTGTAGTATAAAAAGATACAACCAATCTTAAGAATGATATCAATCGTAAGTCTATGGTAAACTGTGTACAAAGAGTTAGAAGCGATCGGAAGGATGATCGTATATCTCTTATGTTACAGGGTAGTGGGTGGATAGTGTCTTTGTTGCCAAAGAACGTAATGCTGCAGTCACACAGACACTTACGTATAGATACGTTTGTGTTGTTTTAATCTTATTTCATCTTGTATTCTGTAATTTCTTATGTATTACTTTGTTTTACTGGATAAACGATATTATCAATATTTCTACTGCTGACTATGACGGGTAGGCATCCGTAAATAATTAATAATTTTTGGACGCATCCGGACGTAACTCAACATAAGTGTCTGTGTGACTGTAGCATTAGTGCCTAGTCATAATTCGAACCCCGTAACACGTTGTCCATAGTCAAGGGAGCGCGCGTCTGGGGACATAATAAAACAACAATGATAGGTAAGCCTTGAATGTAGGTCATTGATACAATTTTCTAAAGATTGCCAAAAATACGTTTAGCTAAATACATAAAAAAATATATAATGCAAGATAGTTTTGCTTCCTGCTGCATTTGGGACCGACCTAATTTAACTTCACCAACCGAGAGACGTGACTGCGTTTCGAACCTTCGTTCCCTCCATGTCAGTTTATAGGCTGATGCTGAGAGTTGACAATAGGCGTAGGCGCTAGACCAACCCCGAGCCCTTACTACGATGCATTAGTCTACGTTTTTTAATTGAATTTGTACAGGGTCCGGAACTCTCGTGCATGTATATATTAAAAAAAAAAAAACATAATTAAAATTAAAAAAAAAACAACAACAACAAGATATCCACCAGGTAGGAGTGTCGCCCTTTGACTGACTCTATCGAGTTTAGGTTCAAACAAAATATGTATCTAAACAGTAGGACAATCATATGGCGTGACCCGGAGTGTAAAGATGGATAAGAAATACATTATTGATGGTTACCCTGAACATGCTGAAATCGCGGACCATATGCAGACACAGCGGTATCAGCTGGTAATTTGTCACACCTTTCAAGCTAATGAATCACGCATCATTACATGCATAATGGTAGCGATTAACGGAGAAATGGTACATAATGAGGAGATAAAAACGCAAGGGCAAGAAATAGGGGCGGTTTAAAGGCCATGCCTGTACCAAAAAAGTGAGGCTGCCAAATGATGTTGAAAGTAAGCTTAAAAGAAACAAATTATACAGTGTGTCCCACAAAAAATGCTAATGGCACCTTAGATGGGTATAATATTAAAATAACAATATTTTATAATTTATGTCTCTTCACCCGTAAATTACATTTCAATTTCTGCAACTGGATGAAATTTTATTTGATATGGTCCAATAATAAAAAAAAATATATGAGCATTTTTTCATCACACATCAGGAAACCTCTCCATCCTCGTTTTGTATTAAGTAGTACCGGGTATATCGAATAAAAGAAACCCAAGTTTGATCATTAATAATTTGAAAAATATTTCAGTAGTGATTACGAACTTCATATTAATGTAAAGTACAACTCATTACCATCTAATGATATGTCTCTCAGCTCACTAATATCACGCATCGCTGAACCCCATTGTTCTGAAAAAGTCTTGCAAAATTGTGAGTGTCCACTTCTATGCTCCTTGAGATGCGTTATTCACATGTGCCTAAAAGGAAACCCAACTTTGATCATCAATGAGCGTGAAAGTAAACCACTCACAATTTTGCAAGACATATTTAAAACAATGGGGTTCAGTGATACATGATATTTGTGAGCCGAGCGAGGTATCATTAAATTGGTAATGAGTTGCACTTTACAGTGATTTAAATTTTATAATGACTACTGAAATATTTTTCAAAGTATTAATTATCAAAATTGGGTTTGTTTTATTCGATACATCCGGTACTACTCAATACAAACTTGGATGGAGAGGTTTCATGATGTGTAATGACAAAATGCTCATATCTTTGTGATTCTTGGGCCATATCACATAAAATGTTATCCACTTGTAGAAAACGAATAGTAGTTTACGGGTGTAAAGATATATATAAACAATATAATATTGTAATTTTAATATTATATCCATCTAAAGTGACATTAGCATTTTTTGTGGGACACACTGTATACATATCAATTGTAAGCTATTTCAGTGTACTTTGGAAAAATTAAAAGCTCTCTGATATCTTTGAAGGAGGACTTCTGGCTGAAATTAAACTTATTTGAAAAGTATAGCAAAATGTTACAAGCACATGATGAAAATTCCGCCAATAGCTGATGAAAAATAACGAAGTTATGAATAAATAACTTTTGCATTATTCGATGACACAGTTCCATAGCAAGTTTTTTTTTTTACAAGTACCCTCAAAGTCATGTGTGTAAAAAAATGCACTCCTTACATTGAAATAAGTTGCAGCAATGGTATGACTCGACCAGAACTTTGAGTTTAAACCTTAAAACATTATTACTTGTTCTGAGGGTGGTATCGGATGAACATGGTTATTTAAAATAATTCCCCCGATTATGACTTACTCCCCTTTAATTTAATGGCGTAGCCAAAGAGGGGAAGGGGAGGGGAATTAACCGAAATAGAGGGAAAATGTCGTCCATGCTCTTGTCATCAACCGACAAAGACCCCCTTCCCCATGTTCCCCATTGCGACTCTGGCTTTACAATAAACGTATCTAAGCAACAACGCTGCTGTATGTTTGAATTATTAATGTATTTAATATCGGAATTACATGTAACAAATATGGGAATAAAATAAAAAATCGAAACTCATATTTTCGTAATTGCCTGGCGGATCTTACAGTTCATGTGCAGTATGAGCTTAACATAATTAGCCCCATGTTCTTTGCAGCTGTGGATATATATTATGTGGCTTCGTTGTGTGCTTCGTGTTTACATAATGAAGCTGCATTTGGTTTGGAATTTTCGTCATTATCTTCAGGAATCTGTAGTATGACAAGCTAAAATAGCCCATTTTTATTGATATTATTATGACATCTTCAGACTTAATTCGCATATTAAATTTTGTACAAAATTACTGTGAACAATTCATCGAAACATCAAAACTCAATATTCATTTCAAAATATGGAGATTTGAAATTCAAATACTGTTTCACTTTCTTGTTCTAATTTAATTACTACAAGGGATATTTACCATGGTTGAAAACAATCCTATAGGTTATTATTTGACATTATGCTGCTATTTTTACAACTTTTTTTCAATATTGTATATTGATTGTTATTCATTTAATTGATAGTTCTGATTCATGTATATTGAAAAACACTTAAAACACTTTGAAAAAACGTCAAATGTAACTATTGACAAAGGATATTAGACACGTCTCTCTTAAAGAATATCTGCATAATAAGCATACGTTTTCTGAATTATTAGATTGATTTCATTATATGACGGAAACGCGCCCTTAATGTATCATGTAGCATGTATCTATGTCAGGGTTGTCCTATGGTCATAACGAAAACATCCTCCATAAGTATGATATACGTGGGACTGAGGAAACTACACAGGTTTTCAATAATTGCATGGCGGAGTCAGTCATTTCCACTGTCCTTGGATTTATAACGTTGGGTTAAAAGTAATTTCGAGCTTTCATAATGAAAATGTATTCCGAGAGAATTTATCCATAAAGGTCATACCCAATTGTTGATCATTAGAATTATTCAATAGTGATTCCTGTATGAGTATACAAGGTTGCTGGGAGGGTATATCGTTGAACTCCAAAGAAATCAATCTAACTAAAATATACCAACATTATTGTTTAGCTATGGGACTTGTATTTGTATTACGGTCCGATATGTTTCTGTTTTTTTTTTTTTTTTTTCCCTTTTTTTTTTTTTTTTTGGTGTGGTTGTTTCATAATCATTAGAGTGAAAAGAAGCTATTTTATCAATCACTTATTTATATGAAATTGAAAAGCTATTATAGTATGAGTAATAGTAATGGCATGTGATCATATATTTATTTTTTTGGGGCCTTTTTTCAGATTTAAAGGTGTCATCTATAATCCTTTGAAATTGCATACAATGCCCTTTTACATAATCACATTAAACATATTATACACCCATTCAAATAAATGTAGCAAACGTAAAAGTATAAATTCTTAATGCGAATATGACTGCGTAAATCAATTACATAACAATTTTCTTTTCATGCTTTTTTGTTAATCATAAATCCTGAAAGCCTTTCAGGTCTTTAATTGAAAATAAACATGTAAAACCCTTTTTTTTATGTCAGAATAGTTTAAGCAAAATTAATACCCTCGTCTGAGATCCACGTTGTCATGGTTTCCAGTGAGGTTCTAAATGGATCATTAGACATGTCTATATAATGTCTATATAATTTTAAAATCCTGAAAAATTGATATGTTACTTTCTTCTTTTTTTTTCTATTATCACTTTACATTTCTAAATCCCTTGTAATTATTATAATTAGATTATTATATTTAAGGGGTTTCCAGTACATTCACAATCATTATTTTGTATCTTGAAATGACTAATGCCATACCAAATGGTACCCAAATCTCAAATCAACAGCTTTTCAATACATCTAATACCCGAATGTTGTATCTGTATTGATTTTTTGTCATTGTAAATTTAATTTATTTCTCTGATTTTTGTGGGAGTTTTTATTTTTATTATACATATTTTCATACTGATATCTCTATTTGATGTTATGTTTTAGCTTTATTATTTATGTGATTACTCTGTAATTTTATTGCATTTTGAACGGCCCCATTGTAAAAACAGCCAAAGCAGCTGAACTGGGTTTTTACCGTCAATAAATAAATGAATGAATGAATCAATCAATCGATCCCAGCTAGTGTAGCAAGGACTAGGGTAGAAGGAAATAGTGGCTTCATAGGTTAATGTATGCCATTGGACTGTGGGTCACGGTGCGTGAATTTCATATGAAATTTAGCAATACAAAGAGGTAAAATTCTTCTCTTTTTTTTACACCCCTTTTTGAATTTTTTCCGGGGCTAGTGCTTGGGGGAGGGGGGGGGGGGGGGGGGGGGGGGGGTCCGTGTCCCCTGGATCCGCGGCTTATCGGTTTTGTGTAGGACAAGTCCACACTATTTTGCGCGGTAACAAACGGGACATTCAGAGCCCAAAATAGGGCTTGTTTGAAAAATCTGAAATGAAATCTAAATCCTTTGGCATATTCCTGAAAGTACTAAGAATGTTCAACAAAAACATACAAAATAGTTGAAATAACTCAATTCATAATGAATTTATGATCATTTATTCGTCGGTAACAAACGGGACCGCAAAAAAATGCCATGAATGGTGTTTTCAAATTTGGACTTTTTTCACATATAACTCTGAATTAAAAAAGTAGATCTAAATTTGCATAGTCATATCCTCTTAAACATGTAATAACCATTGTAAAGACGTAATTTAAAGCTACTACAACCCTTACTTCAAGTTTTCTTGGAAAGGTCAAGTTTTAAAAACTATGTCAGGTAACAAACGGGACAGTAACACACGGGACAATTATTCCCTGTAATATTTTTTATTAAACAATTGGTGTAGCCAAGGCGTAGAAACATCTTTTGTTAAAAAATCTCTCTGATAAAACAAAAGAAACATAATACAAAACACACAAATGTAAGAAAAACTTATTTTGTTTCATTTCTAAAGGTGGGAGGGTGGGTAATAAAAATGTATGATTTTACATCAGCTCAGTAACTTTTGTGAGACTATTTCTGAGACCTGAATATTTTAAGTCTAAAAATATAGAAAGCTATGTGCTAGGTTCGTGATATTTTCACCAGAGTTAGCCAAGAAAATATAAAAACAGATAATACTTACTTGTTGGTCGTACACCTATGACAAACCTCTTTTTTTAAAGGTTGAAAATAGCATTTTTAATGCATTTTATATTTTTTTTCATGAATATTAATGAGCCTTGGGACGTCATATGACCTTGAAATGACTTTTTGACCTCATTTGCATTAAGTTCATTTCATACCCTTTATGGTGATATATGACACATTATGTATACCTTTACAAACCTACTGACACACTTGACACAAAAATGGTCAAAAAGTCGAAAAATCACCATCTCGGGAACAAATAGCGTGGACTTGCTCTGTACTTAATATGAGCGGAACTGTATAGCAATGCCTTTCCGATGGGCGTCAATAAAAGGATTATGATTCGAACCCACAATCTTTTGCTTAATGGTCAGGCGAATGATATCCTAATCCGGATATATCCTTTCGAGAAATTCCCATTTGTACATCATTTCATCGACTTATTAGGTATATATAATAATATGGACTGCATTTGGAAGGTTCTCTGAACTAGACAATACCATACTTTTATGAGCCTGAGAAACGACCAAACATGAAAAATCGATTTATGTCGAATCGCACGACAAAAGTTAGGAGGTGATACCTACTAAGAGATTAAATGATCAACAAGGTGCACACCCACCCCCCCCCCCGCCATCCCAAGTAGGCCCACCTTCTTTTTAATACTCTTCTCTCCAATCATCATTGCGCCAATGTACCCGTTTCCTTGGGCAACCTATCGAATTTGTAGAACGTCATTTAGAGCTATCAGACCATCACGGTGTTTGATTCCCTTTGGGAAAGGACACAACCCGAAAATCGTTTCAATCATTGATACAAAATTGCAGTGGCAGATCCAGGCGGGGGTGCTGGGGACGCCCCCCTATAATTTGAAAACCACTCATAGACTGAACATGTTAAAATCCGAAAATTTCGGCCCCTCCCCCGCCCCCTATCGGCTGGCGACCCCCCCCCCCTGAATCCTGGGATCCGCCACTGAGTTGGCAATCGATTCGAGCTCGTCGGGCTTGGCGATTGCGTACATGGTATTTAGACAGCAGCATTGAAATGGGATACCCGTTCATTTGGGATTACTCCGAAGGTATGGAATCTAATTTGTAAAAGAAGATGATTAAAAAAGAGAAAATGTGCATCCTCTAAATTACGTCATCAGACCACGTGTCTTTTGTTACATATACATAAAGTAATTACTCTGTATATAAGATTATAACTTAATATAATTTCATCACTTTGCAGAAGATGTAATCGACTAAAGTCACATTCGATATTTATTCCATATTTGATATTTATTTCATATCACCACGATTGTCAAGTTTGAACAACTTGATTTAATAGACATCAATCAGATTTTAAAAGATATAACTTACCTGAAAGTTATGTTCTACAAACGTCAATTCAATTTGGATCTCAAATTTAGACCAATGGGAAATGAGACCAAATTTTTAGTAGACCAAATGGGTTAATGTGGTATTAGACAATCAGATTATTGGATCAGCTGCTGTTAGACCAAGTGTTGACAAAGAACTGGTAACGTGTACAACGTCTCTTCAACGTTCTCCTAAAGCATGGACATGCTGTATGGTGGCACCTCCAGTGCGAAATGGGTATATATCAATCATTTTGATATTTCACCCTACCTACTCACTATAGGTACCATCATCTGTGCCATTCTAGGTCATTAACAGTAAACAACCTTGTAAAATGTATCGAATGGTGATATTTACCCGTGTAAGATGTCTACTTATAGGGGCTAGTAGTAGCATTCTATACGTAAAAAGAGCCAAGAATGATCGAGTGAAGTGCCCCATTCAGATATAAGAACGTGTATCGCTGCCAGTCATTTTGAAAATACCATCGATATTCCATGGAAGCTTCCAAAAGGAAGGTGGGCCTGTCGATATATAGATTTCAACCTAGTACTATCAATGCGGAAAGGGCTTGAAACTGAAATTATTGTTCTGGTCATGACATTGAAATGTGGAAGACACTGTCTAAAAGTGAAAAGTGAAAGTAAAATTTTGGAAAGGTTGATAACAGTTCACCTAAGTATTATTTTGTAATGTTTAGAATCGCCAAAGTGATACGAAATTAACCAAATTCAGATTTGAGTCACATGGACTTAAAGGAGGGCCTGTCTATGTCGATTTCAACTTAACACAATTAATGCGGAAAGGGCTTTTATACATTCATATTAATTAGCTGTCCGTCAACAAGGTGGTTTAAAATCAAATTCATTCATTTTAGTTTTATTTGGTAAAAATCCAACAAATGCGTAAGTACACAGACCAATGTTGCCAATCGTCAGATTAATAATAACATTGCAGTGTACAACATAAAATAAAGAATACAAAATGGTACTAAAACATGGGAGAAACATTTAAAAAAAATGTACTGTGCAAAAACTGTTAACTCCATCAATATTGACAAGTATTACTTGCCGTGGGATTGAAATGTGTAGTTTTTGCATCTAGTGGTATTGCACAAATTGTAGAGATTGAGTTTGAATAGTTTGAATTAGACCTTATTCATGACCAGGTAACATCTGCCCTTGAAATTTCAAAAGGTCGTGAAAACACGATTTCATTGTCACTCGGTTTGTAGGCTCGATCCGTGAGGTAACAGCATATAAATGATTCCGAAAAGGTTTTTGAATGGATCATAAAATATAGAAATATCAATTTTGTTTCTATTTGCTTTCTTTGGGATTATGTTGGTGGTGAGCACGTTCCCTTCCATCTCTCTCTCTTTAAGCTTAGCGAGCGCGCTTGGTTCTGAAGGCTCGTCCCTTTGCGCTTTTTCTTTAATTTTTTTTTATAAATAAACTAGGATTGTATTTCCAAATAAACCATCTAATGTTTTTCTTCATGTTGTTATGATGAGTGAAACGATCGGAATATCGTCTATATGGCTAGGGATGTAATTTTAGGCGCATTAGTCAAACATGTCTATAAAATTCCCCTTGGGCAGCGAGTCAGATTTCTTAACAACATTTCACATTAAAACCTCAAGGAAATTCCAAATGTTGATATTATGGTATCATTCGTGTTTATTATAGCTTTTGCCATTGAATTTCGCATCATCTTACTTTAGGTGCCTTTATATCAATAAGACCGAGAAAACAAGTAATTCTCTAGCAGAGGCGTCGGAAGGCTCTACGGAAACAAAGGATTGGAGGGGCAAGCGATTGTGTGTTAACAATGACCTGCCCCTCCAATCTAGTCTCCTCAGAGCCTTTCGACGCCTCTGTTCTCTATATTACCTATAATCACCTTGATATAAAGGCATGAAAGGCATGGCCGAGAGAAACCGTAAGTTGTTTTTATTTGTCCTGGGCAATTTCAATCCCTACAAATTAATTAATGAAAAATCATGAGCCAATGCAAAACGAGTCAATTCTTGCGGAGGGTAACATTGGAAATACAAAGGAGAACACAATTAATGATATGGATTATTCACGTGTGACATTTATGTTGCGTTTCAGAGTTTATGGATGCGCGGATGGTAATTGTATAGTGTACGCCTGACTTCTTTGGTGTTTCCTCTGACGTATTTTGAGAAGAACAACCCTGACATCGCGCCCCGGGTGGCGTTTAATTGAAGTGTGCTAAACCGTGAGGGCCCTTCTTCCCGTCTTCTTCTCCCTCTCATCCACTCTCTCACTCACTCACTCACTCACGCACTCACTCATGTATTCCCTCGGGATAGATGAACAAGACATACCATTAGCATGTACATGCACATGTACATGTTCACCTCGACCGTGAACGCGGTCCCACGCGTTGGAATTGGCGTCAGGACCTTTCCACCTGGCTAGAACGCTAACCAGCATAAAGAGATCAGGTTTTCAGCCGGGCTGAAATCACATACCGAAATAAGATACGGCATAATTCGTGTGACTTTAAGTAGGCATCAAACACAGCGTATAAAGAGACGGAAAATGCCAATTTTTTTTTCGACTAACGAAGCAAGCGTAGTGTGATCACAACAATAAGGAAGTGCTGTAGTGTATAAAAGTCAGTAATTAGCATTCTATGTCATTGAAAATTATTTCAAAATCATATCTGTCTTTTCTTTTTCTGATGAACGTCCCATGCAAAAGCAAGGCGAACTGAACTTGTAAAAGATTAAGAGACGACAAATAATTAGGAGAATGTGAAAGAAAAAAGGTAGATGGGCACACTGAAATGTTTTATTTGAGCAATGCGTTCTTACAGGCCTATAATGAATTCAAACTTATGTCTGCTAATTGTTGACTTGTTGAATTGTTAGTATTTCAATTACTTTTATTTATTATTACTAAATTATTACTCTAACAGCCCATCAGATAGCGGTCATATTAAAATGTCTAGAGGAACCAGTGCATGATTGCGTGGCCATATTGGAGTTCAAGGACTCATCAAACCGAATGTTGGTATACATTCGTCCCGGCCCTTGGATCATGCATGGGAGATTATAATTTACCAAAATGCAATTTAGATTCGAAGTGCAAGTGAATTATACTAAGTAAATACGTCAAGTTGTCTTTAATGCAGAACCATGCCTGTGTGAATTATCGTGGGAGACTTTGTGACGTATGCCATACTGATCAAGATTTGCAAGCCGGAACGTCTTTGAGCAAACCCATATTATATTTGTCTATAGGTGGGACCATGGAGAAAAGAAATTCAAATTTAAAGGGAAATAATTGTAGTGGTCATGAGATTGCATTGTGGGGAAAAACTGTCTCAAAGTGATTGGGAAAGGTTGATAACAATTCATCGAATAATTGTTGTGGGCTGTTAGTTTTTTTAATCAACAAAATAATAGGAAATTAACCCACTTCTGAAGGTATGGGGTTGCACACAAAATGTGTGGCCCGAACATTTCAACTTTTAAGGGGTCAAATAAGGACTATGAGGGCATTTGAAGAGCAATCCTTTGCAGTGGACCTTTTCTTATTATAATATTTTACCTAAATACCATAAAAATAAATCTCACAATAATTTTGTTTACCTTTCAAAGTGAGTTTAAAATGTTGATAATGATTGATCTAAAAGTTTTGATGGGCTGTGATATTTTGGAATCAATAATTAAAATGATAGGAATTTCAACCATTTTTGGAGAAAGTGCCATGCACTAAACAAAGAAATACATGTGTGGGACTACACAAAGTGTTTGGCCCGTACATTTCAAATTTTGACATTATATGACTGTGAGGTAATTTGAAGAGCAATCCTTATATTCTTTCTAAAACAAATGAAAATAATTTCTAAGGTGATTATGTTTATCTTTCCCACCATAGCAGATTCTATTTTTATTTTTTAATATGACTACCATTTCTCTACCCCCTCTCCCCCCCTCTCTCTCTATCTCTCTCTCTCTCTCTCTCTTTCTCTCTCTCTCTCTCCATTTAATTTACATATCATTATCTCTGTTTCACCTTCCACACTCTTCCCCTTGTTATACCTCTGTTTCCATCCATCTATCATGCTTGTAGCTATGCCTCTCTTTTCTCATTCCCTTTATGTTAATTGTTATGAATCTAGCAGTTAATTATTTCCAAGGTTAGATCGACATATCGCATACATTATGATGATGTGGAGGCAATTATTAAAAAAAATGTATTAGCTATTTTTTTACCATTGCATGTATTTTATCGGTTCTGAGTGGAAATACAATTCCATTATGAGAGTATTTCGTGTTTTGTTTTGTTTTGGTTTTGTTTTTTCGTTGTTATTATTATTTTTTTGGGGTGTTTTTTTAAATATTAGGGTTACTGCGGAACTATTAAATTTAATTGAAAAAGTGGAAATTGGCGAGAGAAGAAAAGTTACGTGCACCATTTTGATTTCTCTGTATCAAGGAGAATGAAGTTGTTGAAAGCACTATACTTTGCCTTAAAAAAAAATATATTAAAAAAGAAATTAAAATTAACATATTTACTTCCTGTTTGTGCTCTGTTCGAGTGAATTGTCTATTCTTGTAGAAAACTGTCATTATCCATGGAACAAAAATCTATGATGAATATAGAAAATATGTAATAATATCCGTTTCACCCTCAATAAACACATTAGCGCTCCCCCTTGCCATAAACAATAGCATAGGCATAAACAAGACAAATACGCACTTACGATTATCACGTTACATGAGTGACAGCGGTAAGTCCCGTAGTCGTTAGTAAAATTGATATGTTTATGGTTGTGTATGAGGAGAAATGACAGATGTTTGGCAGTTATTAACAAAAATTAATTTTCATGGAAACTATGCAGTATTAATACCACATATTTCCTCTCCTTTTATGTATTTTGTAGCCGGAAGTTCGATGATACCGAATATCCAACATATAGTTATGGTATCGTGTAGTTAGCAAATAATTACTTAAATTGTTTTGTTTGTATGATGGATGATTATTACACACACACACAAAAAAAAAAAAAAAAAAAAAAAAAAAAAAAAAAAAAAGTGAATGCGTCTAAATGGAAATGGGGATTAGGGTGTTGTTAGAAAACATCGACAAACATAATATTTGAAGACTTAGAAATCTGCATTTAAATTAACAAACAAGGATGTGGAATCGGATTCCCAGTGACTAAAAGCAGCTTTTGTAAATGGAAAGCGCTATTTCTTTTTTCAGTAATTCTCATGTAACAACCGTACCTTGACACTGCAAGCTTTCAAATTTTAAAAGGTTTCGAAAATCAATATTTCACGATCTTGAGAAGTATATGTTTGCACGAAAATAAGAAGATTGCGCTTACAACACAAACTAAGGAAAAAACGACTTTTTAAATTTTTAAAAGAAAACACACGCTCGCAATTTATGTGTTGCAACTTTTGCAATCACAAGTATTTATTGAAAAAAAAAACTGTGCACCGCCCATAATGTATTCATTTATTAATTTATTATTTAAAGAATTATTTGTTTATTCATATGTTATTTATCTATTTATTTATTGATTTATTATTCATTTACTATGTATTTCATTCATTTTATTATGTATTCAACTGTGGCTGTTATAACTTTAAGAGCCCAATTGAAGTTCTCCCTTATTACAAGAACATTCCCATTTTCATTACGTCATGACATGTTTAAGCATCGATTTTAATGCAAGAGGGAGAAATTAATTCCAATTTCAAACAACAGGTCTTAAAGGATGAAGTCTTGCATGATATTGATATTGATATTGATATTAATATTGATATTGATGTGTCGCGTATTTTGTCATCAACGTTTAGTCGTTCCCTAATGAATACCTGATATGTACATCAAGCTCTCATGTAACACATGCAATGGGAGTTGCAGTGAAAATTGATCTTTAGATACTTCTTTTTGTCTTTTCTTTTCTTTTTTTTTTTTGCATTGCCCCCATTGTTGGAATATCTGCCCAAAATTTTACTTCTGAGATTACTCGGGGTTTGCAAGTTGGGGGGGGGGGGGGGGGGCTTATTTTCCTATTGTATCATGTAAACATCTTACATCATACAAGCGGTACAGAATCCTTGTCTCCTTCCATTTCTGTAATGTACATCCTTCTCCACCCAAACTCTATTGAATCTCCCTCTATACAACCACATCGTCTTCATCCATGAAATAAGTGTAACAACCATGAACATCTCTATAAGATAATCTTTTAGGTTAGAGCAGAAAAGGCGTTAACAAACGGTCTTCTACATAAAGCTAAGAGCTTTCTGACTGTCACCAGATGATACATCGACATTTTCAATTCACGTTGCAGCTGCTATATGCGTAATGCGTACAAGATTGCTCAGACCGATACATATTTCATGCTATACGCAACGCTAACTTCGATTAACTGCTGTTTGTATTTCGTGGTTTGCCCTGAAGATGTCGTGTTATCTTTATACATGTAGCAATATTACAATATTTTTTAAGACACAGTTCCAAATATACACTTTAAAAAGAGGTACGTTATCCACAGTAACAGTAGCAACAACTTTCAGGGGTACAAGAATACTATTGCACTTTGAAAAAAAAAGGGGGATACGACTATTTGGAATATAACAAACACATTTGCACCATACAAAGGATACACAATGTAGCTTAATTATTATGCCTTTAACAGTTGAAAAAAAAAAATCTTCACACTGAGTTCGTTACTGCTTTTCAGGGTTTGTGATCGTGCCATTTTAATGTGTTTATACTTACTTATTCATGTACTTTAATTGGCCATTCCGTGTATAACATGTCTATCCAATAAAGACTAAAGGTGTTAAAGCGCAGCCTTGAGGTACACCAGGGGGTGTTTCACAAAGAGTTAAGTAGACTTAAAGTCGCACTTAACTTTTACGCGCATCTTGTTTCATAACGAGCAATTTAATTGATAGATTTCACAATGGCGCGCATCCCCTGGGCATGGTTAGTCCAATGAGGTGGTGCGTAATATAACACACGAAATTAACGATTTAAGTGCGATTTTTAAGTCTACTTAACTCTTTGTGAAACACCCCCAGGTGCTTAAGTATATCAATATAAATAGTGGTTTATGAATATTTAATTTTAGGATATCAATGTAAATATTAAGTGTATACGTGTATGTCTGCATTATGTCTTGATGTTAGAATTTATCCCCCAAATAATCTTAGTCTTGAAAAAAAAAAAAAGAATAACACTTATAAAACAAGGCACAGCCATTGAAGCTACACAGTTTGCATTTCCGATTAGAATCATATACGTGTATACTCGATATAAAGCGATCGAGAGAGAATATTTTCTTAGGGTGGGGGGGGGGGTTCTGGTCACTTACCTTAGAATATTTCCAAAAGATTTTAAAAAATGTTTTGTATAACTGGACGTCGAATATTACATCTGTTATCCCACCCTAAATTTGAACCTTTCTTTATCCCTAATCATAACCTTTACCGTGAACCTAATCCTGAAATTAACTCTAACCCTAATCCTGAAGCCAGACCTAATACTAACCCTAATCATATAATCCCAATTCGGGGTTTATGGTGTAAGGTTGCATTTAATGAAGTTATAATAATAATAATAACTGATAATAATCATAATCCTGAAACCAGACCCAACGCTAACCCTAATCCTATAATCCTAATTGGAGGTTTGGTGTCAGGATTCATATGACGTTATAGAGAAAAATTAATGAACTCTAGAGTATGATATTGCTCAAGGCCTAGGTCATCATCTTTTATTTTGTAGATTCATGTTTCGGACAAGAAAAATGTTGTAATATTTAGCTAAGCTGTCCCCGTAACCCCGCGGTGGTTTTAAAACACAACAACTCCATAGTGTATTCGGTGTCAGTAGTGTCCGTGGGGACCCATCGCGGCGCGGTCTAGATGAAATATTATAATGTATGGACACCACCACCGGGAATGGGATTTTATGTCGATGCATGTATATCACTCCAATTATCTATGATACCTTCCATGCTTTATACCCCATCAATAAATTATTTACATGCTATTTGAAGGAGTTATATACATCGATCCACATGTATTAGTGGCATCGTGCGAAAGTGCATGGCTGAATCATATCGTTTTCTTCTTCTTTCTCTCCCCATCTCTCTCTCTGTCCCTCTTTATCTCTTCCTCTCTGGATCTTTCTCTATCTTTCCCTGTCGCTCTCCCCCCCACCCCCTCTCTTTCCCCTTCTCTATCTCTCTATATAATTAGCGTCCTCTTACCCTCTATCAAAAGCAATATGTCTTTTGCTCTCTCTCTCTCTCTCTTCTCTCTTTTTTATCTCCTTTTCTCTCTATATCTATTTTGAGATATTGGCCGATCTGACATGACAAACAACTATAATTTTAACGTACACTATGACTTAACCTTATATCATAACTATAGTTCTTGACCAATTTTGTTATTAGCCAGACCAGAAATAACTCCTCGTTCCTGATAGGGCACGCATATTATTTAAATGCCATAAAACCATACATTTCAAACAAAGCGAAGTATCAAAATGAATCCATTCAGAGTCAATTTTGTGCATTTCACAATTCCGGGTCAATAATCGCAGTACATTCTGCGATGGTCCCAATTTGCCCGGAAAGGGGGTCATGTTGACCAACCTTCCTTTTATTTGGAAAGAGTTCAATATTCGCCATTATTTTACTTTATATAACTATAATTATTATTATTTTTATTTATTTATTTATTTTTTATTTATTTATTTATTTTTTTTGTTTTTTTTTTTT
>CALNVZ010000649.1:6026777-6093118 GCA_940671915.1 Paracentrotus lividus | reverse complement strand
AAATACAAATAAAATATAAATAAAAATTATAATAATAATGATTAATTAATAAATCAATCAATCAATAAATAAATAAATAATTAATAAAAAATAATAAAAATAAAAATAAATAAATAAGTAAATAAATAAATAAAAAAAAAATAAATAAAGAATAAAAAAAAAAATAATAATAAAAAATAAAATAAATAAATAAATAAATAAATAAATAAATAAATAAATAAATAAATAATTTAATTAATTAATTAATTAATAAATAAATAAATAAATAAACAAAATAAAGACAAATAAATAAACTGAAATGTAAAAACGAAGAAAAAAAATATCCTCATTGAATTTATTTCCTTTTTAGGAGACGAATAATGGTGGGGGTCAGTATGGCGGCCAACGTAGCCATTTTTCCAAACACAGTATGAACTCAGTTCAGTTCGGGGTATGTAGCATCATGGCGCATGTTGCTATGTAAGGCAACCGCAACAAAACAGGAAATGTGCCATGTTGATGTGCAACCTACTAAAACCACATTGGCCAAATTGATGGGGAAGATAATAGATGCGACCATGACATGCATTCGAGGTATAAGATATTCTATCCATCTCCTAAGTCCCACCAGATCTTCCAGCCCGCCCCGACCATGAAGCATGTCCTACATGCCCCCAGGTGTAAATTGGAGGCCTCCCCACCAGAATTTCAGTCAATTCGCCAAACTAAAGGGAAGAAAATGTGGCAGAGCAACCTACTTTCCCTTTCAAACCTCCGCGGCGTCTTCGTTTCCTCATAATACAGTGGTCTTTGGAATTTAATGTGCTAAAACTCCTCCGGTTATACGAAGACCAACAAGGTAGAATATGATATAGCACTCTCGTTCATCAGTATTGCCTGCAGGGAAACATATTTGACTTTGTCGATAAGAGTTTTTTAGACAAAAAAAAAAAAAAGGGAAAAAAAGAAATGATAAAGGCGACTTGCCTGTATTGTCGTGTGAGTTAATGGGTCAAAACCCACTCGTCAGCCAATTCGGTATGTTTTCAATTTTTTTTAACTTTCATTTTTTTAATGGAAAAAAAAGGGAAACAGAAAGTAGGTAAAAGTGGAATGACGACTAGACACTCAACAGGTTGTTTAATGGTAACCATTTTGATATTATTTTAAATGAAGGGTTAAAACTACACTTTGGACACACACCGTTCTGGGCAAATTGATGGCTGGACGACAAAATTATATGGCGATAATCATGATAATTAATTGGGAAAGGTGTATGCCCCCAATGTACGCAGAATGTGGTCATTTCGACCCTTCGATTTTTCAAGTTAGAGTGCAATTCCAGTGAAATAGTTGGGGGAATGACACTTATATACCAGCAACATAAAGAATTTCTCATAATTTTGACCAGTGTAAGACATTATATGACCACTTTAATTAGCGGTCATAGTTATATGGAAAGTGGATAATTACATAGGTCGGATGGCTCAGAATGAGCACCGATACCAAATATATTCCACGGGTTAGGGCCAAGTGGAATATTTTGGTTTTCCATGAAGTAATTATTATTATTATTATCTATTATCATTATTCAGAAGGCATAAACTGTGAAAAGCAGTCCTTACATGCGTACCTCACAATACGGCATGATATTACACGGCTAAAACGACCTATAAATATAATATAAATATTCACTTTTGCATGCTTAACCGATATTATTGTGCCTTACCCGACCCCTCTTTAAAAGTAAATACTGTAATGGAGGATGGATATTTAATAATAGGTATTTCTATTGCCACACTTTACAGCCTGATACATATCAGCACCCTTATATGGTGTGAATAGAGTTATGATTTTGGTAAGGGTTAAGGTATGGTAAATGTTTATTCAAGAAAATATTGGACAAAATTTTTCCCCCTACAAATTTCTACCCATCGTATTGTGCCAGTGTTTACTTCGAAATTGTTTCTAAATGACCTAATGACCCCCTAATATATATTTATGTTAAGCTGAGTTTTCAGTTTTTCCCTTTTTTTTTTTTTTTTTTTTTTTTTTTTTTTGAATAAATATTTTTAAATGCAATTGGTACCTTTAAATAATGAGCTTTCCCCCTAATAATATGGAAGTTTTGATATGGTGACGGCTATGTGCTCTTATTATATTAGTATCATCGTCAAATTTGAGTTGGGCATGTACGTATAGTATTTTATGTATTTATTTCATTATTATTATTTTTTGTAGGGTAAAATGACAGCTGATTCCATTTCTGATATAACCTTTCTGGTCCGCGAACATGGCCAAATTACCGAGATGACATGTAACTCAATTATCACAGAACCACCTTAAGCAATTGGAATATATCGTTCAATCGATGTGGGGCCCCAGTTGGCATAGCAAACACAATTTAATTTAAAAATTTATCTCGTAGCTATACCTCGTGTTGAACAGCCTCCCGCAAAACACGTGAAAGGGAGGGAGACATTTATTTAATTTTTATTTTACCGACTATCATTTTCTATCATTTTGACGGATAGATCTGCTAACGGCTGTGCCAATTATCAATCATTAATTTTGCAATTTGATCACCATATGGTTGTGCCGCATCGGAGAGTCATGCTCAAATAGTTAGCCCGTTGCCACCGGTAACTGAGTTTCTGTTCGGGTTTGTCTAAAAATTATGAAGAGAGGAATATAAATGGAGATCGCGGCGATATTAAAATTCTGCCTTTATATAGGTGTCAGCCTTTTTCATCTAATCAAATTTCCTTCCCTCTTTTTTTTTTTTTACTCTCAAAGTTGTTCCATGTATATTGCCAGACATACAATGATAATACAAATGAATAGAAATGCATTTATGTAATTGACAGCTTCCGTTTATATGAAAAATGTATTTACCCAACAGAAAATTCATGTAATAAGAAAAAAAAAAAAAAAATCTTGACACACGGTTTTACTAATGGTAAGGAGATGCATTCAAATTACACTTCTATTTATAATTAATCTTTATGTGTTGCTCTTTTAGAATGTATATTTCGCAAAATCAATATTATGTCTTATTTATGTTTACCTTTTTAATGTACATTGAAACCATGATTTAATTGTCAGTTTTCTTTTTTGCACTTGTCCTCTTTGTGAAAGCGATTCATTTATGCTCAGTCAGTGAGATCAATGTTAGGTTTGACTATCTATTCTTGCATAAAGCGATGTATCTTGTATAAAATGGTTGTAATACTTAAATTTTATTATGGTGTGTTTAATTTCAAAACTTGGGTATTAAAATGAATTTATACCAGCGATATTTGTTATTTGTGAGCTATCCATACCATATGAAAATTACTTTCAAGATAGGTGAGTGATGGGTACCAATGTTATCTATGCAACTTCATACAAGGAAATATGGATTTCAGTAGCGATACAGTTTTGATCTTTCTAAACATATATGCATGTATTTTTAAGGTTGGAATAATTATGTTTGACATGTACACCACAAATTGACATGAAGGGTAAATTTATATTTTAAAGAACAGAAATGTGATCGTGTGATGTCCCAGTATATTTTTCCCATTAGTGATTTTTTTTTTAATTATTATTATTTTTTAAATATAATGTACTAATGTTGTTTTTTTCTAGAGGGCTGTTTGATATTCATTAATGATGTTTTTACTCTCTCCCCCCTCTCTTTTCATGTATACTCTCATGGATCTTTACCTTTTGAACATGGTTAATCTTTTCCAGGTAAGTGACCGATTCCTTTGTTAGATTTTATGATTGTTTATATGTATCGTTTTAAATTTTAAATACAAATTTGAAGAGGAGAGAAAAAAACCCATGGGCCAACGTTATTAAGTTAGCCTTTCCCATGTCCGGTGTGTGTACCTCGAGAGTTCGCAATTAGAAACGAAAAATACATGAAAGTGTATACACAAAAATCATGTGTAACATGAAATGCCATATGCAGCTGTTCCTATTCTTTTTCCATATTCTTTATGATTTAATTTTGTAAAATGATTGTACATGTATGATTTTAATGACTGGCCGAAATAGACAATAATAATGAAAAAGAAGAATAATTTTGTATGAACATCAATATTAAAGCTACATGTGATGATTTCTTAAGACAAAAACACTTTTACTGCAACGTCCAATATGATAGGCGTTCTTTGTGTTTATGTGCTCTGCATAGAATATCCAAAATATCTTTTTTATTTTTCTTGATGATTTTGTTCTCTAAGTTAACATGTGTTAAGTTTAGACTTTGTCGATTCACGATTTTAAGCAACTTATTAGGAATACATATTTTGGCAGTTCCATTTTTCAGAGGTTTATCTCTCTGTTTGCAATTTTCAACATACTATAACAGTATATGCCTGATATCAAAGAGAAGTTAAAGTCCATCTAAATACGTAAAATGAAAACAAACCTTGACCACAAGATACAACTAAGTGAAGTTACTCTCTTTTTAATCATTTTACCATCCACCAACGAATGTTACATCCGTGCCACTATACGTGTAATCGACCCACTTGTTGATATCGCTAGTCCCACACGCAGGAAATGGCGTTTCCTGTAGTTGACCTAGAACAGGAACTCCAAGCTCTTACAATTCTACTTGAATATCAATTGCGGACCACTGACGCAAACAAGCGTCGAGGTATATGTTGCAAGAGTATGTTTAATTTGAAATTGAAATATGTTATATAGCGATCGCGGTTTGGGTCATGATTTAAATCGAAATACCTTAATTGGAAAGGTTAGCATGCGAACTTGCATGTATTTAAATTATCTGTAGGCCCACGTACGTATTGTAGAGTTATTAGAGACATGAAGCATAAACTTATTTAACAAAGTTTTCCGATTAATAACAACTAACGTTTTTACCTCGAGGGTTTTTACCTTAAGGGAATTCCATCCCTGAGTATTAATTTGATTATCCAAGACTTAACTATATAAAGAATATCCTTGAGAATGGATGAAATCAAGATATGAAAACATGAAAAATGACCTCCCACGATTACATGGAGGCTGTCATTTTTCTCAAGGTTTTAGAGGCATTATTCCCTCGAAGTCAATTGCGTTAAACAATGAACAATGTGTACACCTGCTTAGAGATCACACTCCACTGGTCAGAATGATGCATCTAATTCTATATCAGGCATGGTCAGGTTGATATTGTATATGAATTTTAACCCGGTTTGATTGCGTTATTCAAAATTGATCAATCAGAATTAAATTACCTTTTTCGTAAATACATTATTTTCCATTCATTCTTTGCTGTTATTTAAAAGCAACAATTTACTCAAAGATCAAAATATGAATTATCGCTACATAAAAAAAAAATGCAAATTAGAATATGTGTAAGTCCTTCTGGACTTATTCTTAAATAATTCTTAATAGAATAGTAGCCCCCAGGAAGAAGTAACATTATCTTTATTCATTCCTTTCTCGAGCATTTTATGAGTGAAATCTTGCAGACCAACAAATTAGAAAACGAATAAACTAATCAGGATAGGCACATTTTAACACAGGGTTGACTCCCCCCCCCCCTTCCCTGTTAAATCCTATTTTACTAATTACATGGGGGGAAACGTTTTCAATTCAGTTGGGAAACAAACACTTCACAATGTGTCTATAATGTTGTACAAGAAGCGCTGTTTCAACAACTTGGTACCGGAGATACCATCATAAAAGGGTCGTGGCTTAGATCTTGCATTAGATTGTCACTTCGTATGCACTTCTTCTCTCTCTTCACCTATTTTCAAAGGTTACGTCTAGCCTTCCTAACAAAAATGGTTTGGACAATATAACAGAAAATGTCATTGCTGTGTATTTGTTATATCTGTTTTGCAACCTTTTATCAGACAAACTACATGATATGGTCGACCACATACGCCTATATTCGCTTTCAGAGAGCAATAAATATTCATTCGACCCATCCCGTTCCAAAAATATGTCATTTTGAACAGCTGATAGACAAAAATGTATACAAATGATGTCATGTTTTAATACTGATTATAAGAGAGACAACTTCTAAGCTTAGTTTGCTACAATGGGGTATATATAAATGTTTAGAGATGGAATTATTTAGATACGAGAAGCTGAAGATAGACGCCCATAGCAATTGCAACTTTTGATTGTTGATGCATTCGATATTGTCATAAGGGAGAGCTACACAGCTTTTCTTTTAAGATATTGGCCCGTATTCTGATAGCCTGGTTTAACTTAACCCTAGGTTAAGTGTAGTTTAACTCTAGGCTAGCTTTGAAATTTAATTCCAGGTTAAAAACTTGTATTTTGATAGTGAATTTTAGCTGCAAAACTTCCCTATCGGAATACTAAATTTTTAACCCAGGGTTAAATTTTAAAGTTAGACTGGAGTTAAACTACCCTTAACCTAGGGTTAAGTTAGACCAGGATATCAGAATACGGGCCAACGTGTTTATTACATAAACTTAGCCTATATCAGTTTGATTTCTTTCATCTTGTTTTTGTTTATGTTTATTTCTACATTTGAAATGAAATAGAAAGGTATTGTCCTTCCATCATTACATCCAAGTACGCCCCATGTTGTTTTGATTCTTAATGGCCTACAAAATCCGAGATTAACATACAATCTCTATAATTATGACATGTATGAGAGAGTGTTTAGGCCTGTGGCACCAAATAGGACATGTATATCGTGTCATAAGAAGGTCGATGTGTCAGATGAACCACTCTGCTGCGGTAGGATCAAAGGCTCTTACGATGTATGGTGTCTGCAAAACATCTGCGAAAGCCTTGTTTTACAATGGTGAAACGTTATACGATGATGAAAAGATAGTAACATGAGTATAGCTTCTTTTAGGATTGAAGCTTTACATTTCATGTGAATGGGAGACATGATAAGTTGATTTTATGTTTTTTCTTCAGAAGCAATCGAACGCAGACATATGCGGGAAATTCAAGATAAAAGGCTCATGTTAAACAATAAATAGTGCATCTGGAATAAATCATGAAGTAATTGCATTTTTATTCAATTACGGAAATTGTTTACCTTACGTCTCAGAACATTACTGTTTAAACCTTGTTTTGATTTCAAATAACAAGTCCGCTGAAAACACATGTTTAACTATACTGAAATTATTCTATAATCGTCAATGTATTTATTCGTCCTTAGTTATTTCCATAAAATATATCGGTATAATGATCAATTATCATAATGTGTGGGGCGGAAAGGACCATACACTAGGATATTGGTGACTTCTTCATACAAAACCACGGTTTTCTTCTTCTCGTTTAATGATCCGAGAAGTGTATGACGGCATGTAACAGAATCAAGTCAATTTTAAGTAAAGCGGTATATTAATAGCAATGCTGAACATTCTACATACAGAAAGCAATCTGGTTAATATAACCTACAGTAATATAATCGCTTTTAAATCGTTCACACCGTCACTTGGGCAAACAGTGTACACACTAAATCAATGTTTGAGCAGGCTTGTCTTGCCGACGCGCTCTCAATATTTCATGATCATAATATCCGGTCGAGAAGCTGTTTCCACGAGGTTTGGAGCGTGTCACGTGATACGACATGATCACGTGACGTCCTGACTGAGGCGCCATGAAACACTGAGTTTGTTTGCGTGTTATAACTCAAGCCTTAATTGTAACGTTGTCAATCTGGGACCAGCTTCTCAAAAACGTCATACGTCTAACTTCTTCGACAACCCATCGAAACACGTGTTGTAGAATTGACACGCATATAAATAGGCTGTTCACGAACACAGACTTATGACGGTTACGAGAAACGGGCCTCAAATGGGTTAGGACCCTTCCTTGGGGTTAAATAAGAGTATAGGCTTTAACCTAAATAAAGTTATTAATATCTCCTGAGGCAAGTTTAAGGAAAGTATTCCGTATCAAAAACCGCAAAATCTGCCCAATATAGATTGTATGATTGTGTTCTTTAACTCTTTGCCTGCCAAATTCGACTATAGTCACAATTGTACTTATTAACTATACAATCGTAATAATTCCTTTTCTCTGTAATGGCTGGGCTAAAAGATCTGAAAATCACTGATAATGCTAGGGCCGGGCCTGAGGCATAATTTCTCCTAGATAATACTAAGCAAATATTGTTCTACTATTTTTAATACTTAAAGAGAAAAGTCTTCTTTTGTATGCTTAAAATTCATGTGGCGGGCAAAGAGTTAAAATGACATTTAAATTCATTTTAATAATGGGATAATTTTCCTATGGATACTTAGTTGAAATATGCCTTATGATTATTTCAAAGATTTGATTTTTAGGATACGAATGCTATAGAAAATGAACTGTTAAGACCCAAGTTAAAAGTATAAACCACCCCGACTTAATCATAATAGAGTATATGTATTTTTATCTTATATTTTGACCCTAGTTATTTTATTCAAGAACATGATCTACTACGGAGTTTAAAGAGAATCTAGTGTAGAGGGAGAGGTGAACCATGGGTCAACAAAATAATTGTGAGCTTTCAAATTATTTTCAAGGAATTTGGGAAGTATTTTATAGTACAAAGTTCCACTGAAAAGGATATGCTCTTCAAATGCCCTCATAGGGATAATATGACATAAAAAGCTGGATATGTGCGGGTCCCGCACATGTGAGCACATGTTCATATAGTCCCATACATGCATTTTTGTGTTCAGTGCATGATCTTCATAGAGGAATTTGGTAAATTTCTTATAATTTTCTTGGTTAAAAAACCTCCCATCAATAAACAATTCTTAGGTGCATTGTTATCAACCTTTCCCATCACTTTCAGACAGTTTCTTCCACAATTTAATCTCATGACTACAACACTAGATTAGCTTTAAGCATCATATTGGGGTTAATACAATAATATGATGTTTAACCAAAACGCGACCGTATACATTGTATGAGGAACATTTTTTGATTGACAAGTTAATTAGGTCTCGGGTTGTCCGCTATTGCCCCTACCTGATATATCGTTTGACTGCCTAATTTGACCCTTTTCTTCTTCTCAGTAACATTCAGGGTGTGGTATTTTGGTACTGAAACGGATTATGCGGTGCATGAATGATTACGGTGTCACATCATGTAAAGTAGACTTCCAGTAAAAAGACATGGGATATTTTCGACTCGAACTATTTACATGACTACCGGTAAATACAACTATCTCACCCTCTCTCCTTACACCATCATTTTGTAACCATTTGTAATCCATTCCAAACTTGACATCATTATTACAACACTGCCACCAATTCACATGCAGTCAGCCTTCCTGATTCAGATGTTTTTTTAAACTGAAAGTGGAAAATCTATTCAAGCATACAATCCTTTCCGTCTGAATGTCCTCGGATAGTACAAACGTTCATGCGTAACTGATAATTTTCCATGGAAACGCCTCCCCCGCAGTCAAAATTTTCAATACATTTGATTTTTTAGAGACAATAACTGTCAGGGGTTTTCTTTTCTTCATTTTTTTTTTCACATACGAGAGGTTACATTTTGAAAGGGTATTGTATTTACATGCAGTATAAGATTACTCGTTTCAAGAGCAACCCCTAATGCCATCAGCTACTACTTTTATTTCATGTTTACATCCTTATTTTAAATCTTCATTCTTATATCTCTCTGTCCCAGTCAAATTTAATTCAGCGCGTCACAAAAAAAACCCAAATTTTAGAGCCTCATTTTGCCTCAACATTTATTTCATGTTAGAGTAACTGATATTCTGTTTAATAATTGAATTTATATATTTTGTGATGTAAGGCTGAGCACTTAAGCTTTCAAAAGTGTCAAAATTGACTTGTGTCAGGTTTCAGCAAAAGCAGCCCTAGCATTTCAATAAGCCAATTTACGTTTACATCTTGTGAAATCATTGACTCCGAGAGGTTTATCTCAAACAATGAATAAAGGATCAGAAAGCCAGAGTTACTTCTGTCAAAACTTGGCACAAGCTAATTTTGACAGAGGTCTTTATACGATCAAATGTTCAATAGTCCATGAAGGAACAGATATAATTTTGATACCGATGGATAGAATATACTCTATTCTTTCACATTAATTAAAAGTGAATATCACATAAGATATACAGTTTCGATATAAGGCTCTCAAAGTTGGGTTTACTTTTTTCTGGGACGCACTGTATGTTCATAACGTGCATGGTCACCATTATATCCGTCCTTCTTCTTTCTTTACGTTTGAACTTACTGTCAAAATGACAACAACAAAAAATCATAATACTTCTTTGCATAATTGTAACAGTCAGGATGCTTGAACAGAATTCAAAATAAGATGTTGCAAAATTCCTGAGATATCGCAATGGATATCGCATTGCAGGTAACTATAAAATGATAGAATTTATTTGTAATGTATTTGACTACAGTTACACAAAATTATGCCAATCAAATTTATTTCTTCTTTTAGTGCACAGAATTTGCTCTTTGCCATGAATCTCAATGCATTTTTTTCTTATTATTATTATTAATCCACGGCTAATGCAAAGTATAAAGCAAATTTGTCGAATAGCTTCGAAGCATTTAGCAACACTGTAAAGTGAAGACCAGGAAGGAGTAGATTTACAATGTACGAGAAACAATTTATATAGTATTTGTTCGCATTAAACGACTTACGATTTCTATTTATTTTTTTAAAATTATGATTGCGTTTTTTTTTTATTGGAGGGGTCTTTTCCACTAATATATCCTTTTACAAATTTTCCAATTCCCATTTGGGTTCTGCGATATATAGCTCGTCTCATCCCTTAACTCCCTAACAATTTTAGCTCTTCTGTATAAGGGATTAATATGGAATGAGAATTAATCATCAAATTGATAGCCATTACCCTGCAAATATCGTATTACCCGGATTATAATGGCGTATTAAAGTCCGAGCCATAGCAGCCATTTAGCACTCACATCCTGTTGTCCCTTCGGCATCGCTTACTCCCTCAATGAAGTATGACGGCTGGCCACAGTGTTTCGTTCCTCTTCTCGAACACGCTCTGCCTGGTCGCTCGTCTCAGACTCGATTAATATCCCTGAAAGCCTTCTCGAATTCATCCCTAAAAGCCCGCCAGCAAGATAATACCGTCGAGATTTCATTCTCCAAAACGCCGATGAAGATACCAACATGAAAATCACTTTCCCCTCCCCTTATCTGCTTCATTGTCCTCACTCCTCATCTTCCATTCTCTTCCAGTCTCCCCTTTCTTTCCTCATCCCTCTATCTCATCTCCCATCTTCTTTTCTTTCATCCGATATCTTCTCCTTCCACCATTGAGTGCCAGTGTTAATAATCCCAGTCTTGTAAGAACTCAAGGTAACCGTTGATGATAAAATTAATAACTAAGCAGCGATGCTGCCGCTGCAAGGTTTTTATCTGGTCAGTTGATTACTTGAGCAACTTTCCATTCTGGCATCCGAGCGCAGAGTCACATAGCGTCTAGGTGGACACGGTATAATCTTTGGGGACTACAGTCACCATCTTTCTCTTGGTCTGAATAATAATGGAATCTATCACATTTACCACCTTTGGAATCCATGCGCCTTTGAACCGACGAAAATCATGCTCTGATGGCATCTACCTGAAGAAAAATGAAAATCAAGCGAGGTAGGAAATTAATACGTCATTTAAGTCTCAAATCGTGGTACTACTTTGTGGTATATTTTGGTTTTTCTTTACTCGGGATTCCATATTCCATATTTTAAGATATGTGTGTAATATGGAATCGTAATTTGTTAATTGGCGTTGACAATATGCACATTCACAGAATTTGCCTGACATAGCTTCTTGATGACTCCCTTATGAATCGGCTGCACCTTTCCACATTATTTTCAAGACAATAATGTTCAAAAGTGGATCAACCTTGCAAGCGTTCATTCCCCATTGTGACAAACATATTCTTTAATTTGATATTACGTTTATTGCCTGTCGATAAATATTTTGTCTGCTTCCTTAGAATTTAACGCCCTAGTAGATAAATTGGCGCATCCCCTTCTGGGAGGTTTAAAGTTGCTTGAAAGCCCTTCCCTTTAATCTGTGATTGATATTAACCTGTACTTTTATTAATTTCTTACCAATTCATATTACGTGAGGTGCCGTAAAAAGGACGATTGGATGTGAGAGGCTTACAAAATAATGAGCTTATAGTTTTGACAAAAAAGAAAAGGAAAGGGGAAAAAAAAAAATCTTATAAGCAATATTTTTCACTGATTAAAATCTAAGCCACGTACATGTGTTGTATCTTATTTTCTATATTGTTTTTTTTTTCGTTTCCATGGATACACACGTCAGAAATAATAGCATTTATTATAGTATTTCATCAAAATTCCCCGTCGTGCACCTAAGGATAGATAGATATATATGCAGTCCGTCAGACGTTGCTGCAGATCTTTGTCGAACATTTTGAATTCCCAACATTGGTTTTATCTGCGGCTGACAGACATTGATAAACAAACTGCTTTACCCAGAAAGACAATTCATTGGGACATATACAAATTGCGATTAAAAAAAAGTTGTTCATGCTTTCGTTGCTTTATCCGTGCCAATACGAAAACATAAGACATTTCATTTTGTGATCGTGCGGTTGTAACATAATGTAACAATCTTGCCTGGTTTCCCGCTAGGCATAATGCCATCTTAGCCGTAAAAAGTCCCCCCTCGATTCTAAAGCAACCTTGCAGACAGGTTTTCCATCTTCTTTTAATTAGAAGAGGGAAAAGAAGGCATAATATGGGAAGGATTTCCTGAATTTCCTTTTAGTTTGAAACTAATCTGCACTAACTCCCGTAAAAAAAGAACAAATAATTTACTAAATACTACTTATTTGGCATTGTTTTCCATGTTCCTTTTCATTATTATGTTGCTCGTGCCTGCACTGACTCCTGCCATGTCATTTCAAAGTTTGATAGATACCAAAAAAAGAGCAAGGCCTAAGAATCAAAAGAGTATAAGTCGTATACAGAATTAACAATTTTTTTTGTTGGAGCAGACGACATGAACTATTGGCGCCAAAAAGATAGACAACAACATTACTTCCGGATACAAATCACGTGTAGATGCAATGGTGTCTGTTCAAGCGTTCCAGCCATGCAGGTTCGTGCGGCTTCGGTACTACAGATATGGCTTCAACAGCACGAACTGTGTCACCCTGAAGAAATAAATGGTTTCAATTTTCGTCCAAAGTACACTTGATACCTTTTAACCTCTCCGGTTAGCCAAGGCAATTACTCATATCATGCAAATGACGAATGTATAGATTCTGCTGATAGCTAAAAGGCAATAGCTCATAAACCTATCATAAAGAGTAAGTGTCCCTCTGCTCCTGTTGGTTTCATTCTTCGTCCAAAGTACACTTGATACCTTTTAACCTCTCCGGTAAACCAAAGCAGTTGTTCATATCATACGAATGACAAATGAATAAATTCTACTGATAGTAAAAAGGCACTAACTTTTTTCAAAGATTAATCGTCTTTTTGCTACGTGTCACGTGATATAGAAAGAAGTACATTAATCGCCATATCCGGGACTATTGCAATAAATTTACAAATTTTCTTGCTGAATGATACACACAAGCCATATTTTAATGTCACTTGTCTGTTGTTGTTGGTGTTTAAGTGACTATTTATCTCTTTTTAAATTTTTTTTTTCTCTCTTTTATTGAAATAAAGCCAACCGAATAATTCCAGCAAATTGGTGTCCCCGTTGCTTTTGCAGCGGATAAGTTTCGGTAATATCCAAAGGCTTGGGTAATCCATTCGTTGAAGAACAGATGTAAAAGTCACCTTTTGGTCGCTTAATTGGTCATTTTATGTCGCAGTCTGTGCGTAGTGTACTCTGTAAATTTCCCCAAATTGACTGAAATAATAGCCAACTTTCCATCTCATGCAGAGCGGTGAGATCATCAGCGATCCGAGCAAAAACGAAAAAAAAAATATGCAATTCTGCGGATGGTAGATTAGGGGTCGTTTCAGATTCGGCCTGGGGTCGAAATGGCGGTGTAAAGGAGGTTCTATCAGCCACATTACCACCGGCCTTACTTTCATCCATGCTCCGTCTTCGTGACTAAGCTGTGTTTATACTAATGCGAGAATGCCAAACTATGGAATTTTGGATCAGAGTTTCTATGGGACGCCATGAGGGCAAACCAATTTTCAGGTAAACTGAAATCGTTTCGGTACGTTAAACTATGAAAACGGGGTCATACAATAAAGGAGTATGGATGTGTGCAAAGCCAACAACATTGTATTGAACCTCAATATGCCATCTTTGTGTCTACCCCTTTTCCGTGTGGCAATTGGGAAAATAATTATTGCAAGAATGTTTGCTTTTAATGTATACCTCAAGATATCATTTTTAATGTTCTCCTTTCCATCGGAATTTTAATTGGTGGTGGCAGGTGGAACCTTAGGTATTATTGCTTTTGTATTTTAATCTTTAAACGTCGAGCTAAGAAAAGAGCTCAGTGGTAATTATTGAACGCGGCTATTCGATTTTGAAAATTGATATCTTTATAATAAAGCTGAAGTGACGGCCCCGGGTGATGGCTTGTAATTTTGTTTGTGTCAATGGGTTCTCATTTGTTTAATCTTTATGTTGAAAAAGGTCCCGTCATGAAAGCTTTTAAAAGGGGGATTCATTGAAAAAAAATAAAGATAACGAAATTATATACCACTTTTATGCCTAATATTTTGTGTACATCTTCAAAAAGCACTTACAATCGTACACACGACTTGTGACCATTGCATAACGTATGGCAAGCTGGACAAAAGAAGACGGTTACAGGTATTGACAAGTAGAGCGATCCTCGCTCTAGCCTGTCTTGTTTTGGCCCCCTTCATCAATAAATTTAAATACAACGAATGCCTCCTGCTTTACCTTTGAGGAAAACTAATATATTTTATTCCCAAATGCATCCTAGAATTGTTTTTCTCGTAAAGTTTCCCCGAGGGATCTAGTGGGAATTGAATGACCCGTTCCTCCTCGCTTTTCCCATTCATAACCTCGATTGATCCACGGTTGTATTGCCCTCCGCCTTCAGGTTTCAACATCATCCTTCTTTTATGTCCCATTGTGTAAAATTATTAAATCAAGAGAGGAACAAAAGAATAGAAACAAAATATATGCGGGGGAGGTACACAGATGATTGTCGTGCTCATGGTTTCAAAGGTTGTCCCATGGAGAAATTATATTCTAATATTCGAAAATTTAACTGATGAAAACGTTCTTGATATCAATTTAGGGAATATTACTGAAAAATATAGAGTACAATATTCCAGGCTCGTGTTTAAGGTAATAAAGGGTACTTTCATAAATTTAGTGCGAGATATGGATAAAATAATAATGGTAACTAGGCCCAAATCAAAGCTGTTCATTCCAAAGTTACATGACGCATTCTATTTTGCTATGCGCTTGCCTAACAAAGCACCATGTCGAATGGGGAATAAACCTACTCGAACCGCGGGTTGAATAAACTCTGCAATTGAAGGTTATGGGTTAGATAAATATCTTTCAATCCCAAACTGTTGGCCCAAAGACATATTAAATGACCGAACAAATTTATAACTTCATAAATGTGCTATTGATAAAATATAGTCATGATGACATTAATAGTGTGCTTTATTAACCTTTTTTTTTTCTTCAGCAATTAAAGCGCATATTTATTACCCCGACTTTAATCTACAGTGTGTTCCTAAAAAAAGGTCACCGAAGTTCAAAGGTCACTTATTTTAAAAATACATGGTTTATTCTTGTGATTTATTTACTACAATACTAAGTAACTCATCAGCTTTAATTTAAGACATTGTCATGGGTCACAGAGTTGGGGTCTTTTGAAGGTGACAGGTACAAAGCCCACTTTTTCCTAGTTTTTGGTTTGTAGGGTATGGAACAATCCCTTTTAAAGTAATTGTTGTCTTTGGGACTTTTTCAGCAAGTTTCAATGAAATGTCATCTTCTTAGCTAAATTATTGGACGTCTCACTGTTAATGAGATGCACTCTCGATTATGAGTCTCTATACAGTCTGTGTCAAAAAAAATGGTACAGTCGGGGAAAAAAATTATTTAGGTGTGAAATCTTTTAATATAATATGTGTTTGTGGTATCAAATTAAAGCCAATAGATTTTTCTTGCTGATGCGCTTTGTCCTGTTTAATTTGCTTTCGTAAAACAAAAGTTATGCTAAGTTTTGTGCGACAAGAGACAAATCGGAATTACGCACGTCTATTGTTCTGGAGCGCCGAATTCACGGTCATTATGCGAAATCATACACAAAGGCATGGGACGGCGTGCGAAAAATGGATTTTTCTTGATTGTAGAAAATTAGTCATATCTCAAAAAATACTGCACCAAAAGTTATGAAAAAAATTGCAGAAAAAGTCTGATTTTCCTGCTTTATGAAAATACCAAACAATACTAGGTTGTTCTTAATCTTCATACTATAAAAAATGTTTTCCAACTGTACCATTTTATTTGACACAGACTGTAGAGTCTCGGTTAGGTCGCCGCACCATCTCCTGAGTCTCCACGAAGTCGCGAGAAAACAAACAAATGTCAAACATGTTCAATCTTTTAGCAGACTTCTTTCAGACGCGAGCAAGTCTCTGTGACGTGTCTGCGGGGTTGCCGTGACATCCCCCAACAGGCGCAGATCCAGGGGCGAGCGGGCCCGACCTCAAGCGGCCCCCCCCCCTAAAAAAAGGGGGAAAATAAAAAAAAACAATAATAAGAAAAAGGGGAAAATTGATGACCGACCCAAATTACCAACTGAACCATACCCCTTTGGGCGATACTTCATGACCTTTTCAATGGGCCGAAGGTCGAAAAAAAAATAACGGCTACACTTACCCCCCCCCCCCTTCCCACACCCAACAACCCATCTCCAGCTTATTGCACGGGCCGCGTGACGTGGAAAATTTGAATGTACCTTTTTCCTCGCCCGGTGTGACGGGAAAAAATTTTGGTGTACCAAAATCTGAAATTCCAATTTTGCCCCCCTCCCCAATGAAATCCTGGATCCTCCACTGCCCTAAGTATCCATGACGTCGCAGAGACGTCATCGGAACTTACTAGCTATTAAAAGAAATCGAACAGGTGTGAAAACTTTTTAGACTTTTGTTCGATTTACCCACGACGCCCTGAAGTCTCAGGAGACGTCACCACGACGCGTCGTGGTGACGTCTCCACGACTCAAGATAGGCCCACTCAAAATGGTGAACCCATCTCATTGCCGATGAGACAGTTCCTATGGAAAATGTAACTGCATTTCATTAAAATTGTTATGTGAAAAGAAAAAACACAAAGCGATAAAACCAAAATTTAACAAAATTTTTGTCTCGTCCCCTACAAACGGAAAACTTGGAAAAAGTGGGTTTTGTACCTGCCACCTTCAAAGGACCCTTACTCTGTGGCCCTTGACAATATGGACGTAAGAAAAGTCTCAAATTAAAGCTGATGAGTTACTTAAAATTTCACAACAATAAATCATATACTTTTGAAATGACTGACCTTTGAACTTCGGTTAACTTTTTTTAGGAACACACTGTAAAACGCGAGGAGGCGCTCTCTAGTAAATACTATACTGTATGTATATAATAATCCCAATTCATTTTTGTTATTTTTATTTTTCATTTCTTTTACAAGTCCAAACTTAACATAGACTAGCAAAGGAATATTGTTTTGTTCGCATAAAAAAAGTACATCACAAGAAACGACGTAACCAGTTCCTTCCCCTGGGAATGTGGGAAACATTATAATTGGAGTCTTGAATTGCAGATACATTTCTGTAATAGAAATATATTTCTTATAGAATGATGTTATGTGTATACACCTGGCATGCCTGGAGGCATAATTGTATGAAACACGTTTTGAATTATGTGTGCAAACATGCAAAGAAGCATCGGAATTAAATGTACAACGCAACAGTCACACTGAGAGAACAAGAACAACATTGGCATACGACCGACCTTTACCCTGAATGGCCCGAATGGAGTCGGTTCATGCTCGGTTTGCAGGTGTGACAGATTTTAAGAAGAGGCCATGGTTTTGAGAGCTATCCCCGGCGGACTACCCCGATAGAGTGCAGGGTCTAGAGGGGTAGCACTCTTCGCCAACTTCATCGACCAGCATCTTGTTAATGCCCCCAGTTACACTTGTGAAACCAGCATCAGACCGTTCACAAACCTAACAAAACTAACACTAATTCCACTTGCAAGATTCTATCGATTTGGAAGGCGGTGTAGATTTGGTCTCACCGGGTCTGACTGGGGCCTGAATTAAGTTTTGAAATTCGGTCCTTTCAGGGCTCCAAAGAATCTGCCTCCATGTTACGAGGTGTTATTGACGCGTTCATGAATTAGTTAGGGTTGATGCAAATGTCTTTCATGTCAGGATGATTGGCATATCGTATAGTTTGGTATCCTTAAAAAAAAAAAAAAAAAAAAAAAAAAATCCCTACCCTCTGTCGGTTAAAAACAAAGAAACAATAAAAAATAAAAAAATATTGATGGATATTTGACTGGGGTGACGTATAAAATTGAGTGTAGAAAAAAACGAAATTCCAATTTTGTCTCCCCCCCCCCCATGAAGTCCTGAATTCGCAACTATCTGCGGCAAGATGCAGGATAATTTTCTAATAAAGATGGGGGATATAGCCTCGAATTGGAGGGCTTTATGTTTAAATTGGCCCATGTTGACATCAACGTTTAACCGATGAAGCAACACTTTTTTTTTTTCCTTTTATTTTTTTTTTTACAGAATAACGACTCAATAAATCCATAAGGCTAAATAATTTATTTCAAATAATACAGCAGGCCTACCACTATTGGCAATGCTTGGTATACCATTTAACGTGAAGTCCGCATGCAGTATCAGTGTATCCAAGATCTCTTTATTATAATCATTCCCAATCGAAATCCAACGATAATTGACAGATGAATTACGAGTAACGGCGGGTGCAGGTGCAAACTAAATATTGACCAACTGACGTGCCACCTCTCTGTATAGCGTACACTGCAGGAAATATGAGCAGGATCAGACACAAACCTTGTGACGCGAGCAGCACCGCTTACAAACATCAACTATCGATCGGCCGAGTAATGTGGCAGCATTTACCCTCTTAATCGTCGACAAAAATCTTTATCATTCTTCCAGGAGAGGAGAGGGGAGATATTGAATATTAACCTAAATAAACTCCCATGCTTAAAATATATACAACGAACACCCTCATTGAAAAATTGAGGGACGCAGAAACTCTGCACATTTTTTTTTCTATTTTATGTAGTCACATTTTCGTTTTTGCTTTGTTTTGTTTTTTTTTTCGGCTACCATACATTTTAGAAAATCGGATTTTTAAAGCTAAAGGTAGAGTGCCACCCTTTTTTGCAATTGAACTATAAAGCAGGTTTGGTCTATTAACTTCTGTATAACCAAGGTGGTATAGCCTCAGTCGCAATTTCATGTGCAGATTTGTCGTTTTCCCAACGTCATGGTTATTCCATTGATTTTGTTACGACTAGTTATTCTCTTGGAAAATAATCTTATCACACGTAGGGGGCTTTTTTTTTTACGGAGGTACAAAATGCCTTTTTCCTTCAATGAAATTGATCTTATCGTGGCGCCTTAACTGTAGAGCTTTAAGCCAAATTGCCGTCAAGGCTTAAGATTGCAATTGTACAGTTGTCGCCTTTGTTTGGTGATGAAAAATCTATAACACTACCTGTCAACCCTTGTATCAAGCTACGCTAGAAGCGAACAGAGGTCGTATCGGGTGGTATTTCTTATGCATACATTGCAGTGACATGTCTGACAGGTTCACATCTACATTTTGCTGCTTCTGCTTCATAGGGATTCGGATGTGACCGAAAACAACACTCTTCTTTTACCCTATTGGTTTACGTTCAATAAGACCATCTATAAGCTCACATAAAGTTAGATAACGTTTTTTTGCTCCTGCTTCTTATATGGATTTAGGTGAGACCGAAAACGACACTCCTCTTTTGCCCTGTAATAGGTTTACGATTGAGGAATTTGTCAATTAGAACCAGAAAATAACAAACTCTGGTATAAAGCTACATTGGAGGCTAAGATGGGTTGTGTTGCGTTATTTATCATGTAGGCCTATACACAAATTGCAGTGACATTGTCTAAGAGGTTTAAATCTGAGTTAGATGACGTTTTACTGCTCCTGCTTCTAGGGATTTAGATGTGACCGAAAAACAACACGCTTGTTTTACCCTATAGGTTTACGTTCAGACCATTTTGAAGTCCACATCTAAGTTAGATGACGTTTTGTTGCTACTGCCTCTAGGGATTTAGATGTGACCAAAAACAACACTCCTGTTTTACCCTATAGGTTTACGTTCGAGGGATATTTCAATGGGAGCAAGATGATAACAAACTCTGATATAAAGCTACACTAGAGGCTAACGAGTGTCATGTCATGCGATATTTATCATGCATACATTGCAATACAATACAATGTGGATAATAATTATGAAAGGTTACAAGGTGATAACAAGCCGTATTCTAAAGCTATGGTATTTCGTACGCATACATTGCAGTGAAATTTCTGACAAGTCCACATCTCAGTTAGATAACGCTTTCTTGCTACTGATTCTTAGGGATTGGGATGTGACCGAAAACAACACTCCAGTTTATCCCGATGGGCCTACGCTCGATTAAGTCTTCTTTGCAAATGTGTTTAATACAAAATACATCAAATTCAAGACTTACTTATAAGAAGGTTAGAATAAATCTGGTATCAAGGGTCGTATCATGTGGTATTACCCTGTCCCATGATATTCTTTATGTTCGTGATCTGTCTTTGCCATGGTAACAGATAAGGTTGGAGGATTGAGGTATATCTCAGTTGGAACTGATTACTAGCTCTGGTGTAAACCTACACTTGAGGCCAACAAGGGTCGTGTCTCATTGCTTTCATTGCAGTGACATTTTCTAAAACGTTCACATCTACGTTAGATAACATCCTGTTGTGACCGAAAACAACTCACCTGTTTCACCCCCATAGACCTTGCTACACCCAATGAAAATCATTTTTGCAGATATGTCTACAAGGAGGTGACCGAATATAACCCTCCTGTTTCACCCTATTCGCCTACGTTTGATGAAGTAGTCTTTGCGGATGTGTCTACACTACGATACATCAAGTGCAAGAAGGTGACCGAAATTAACACTCCTATTCCACCCGATAGGTTTTCTTTTGATGAGATTCTCTTCTGATTTTCCTTATACCACGAAATATCTCAAATTCAGTAAGGTGATAACAAATCTGATATCTAGGGTCGTATCGTGTGGTATTTCTTATTCTGTGATGATTCTCATATGCGTAATGTGTTGTTTGTTATGGTAATAGATGAAAAGGGGCTTTTGGGAAATATCTCAAATTACAGGTTCATATTATACTATAATTTCCAGCGAAGCCATGAGACTAACAAGGGGGTCGCATCGTGTGGCATTTCTTATGCATAATAGAACATGGACATGTCTGAGTCTGAGACCTCCACATCCAAGTGAGATACTGTTCAGTCACTACTACTTCAGAGGCATTAGTTTTAACCGAGTACAACACTCATATTCACCCTATAGGCATTCGTTCGTTGAGGCCATGTCCCCAGATGTGCCTTTACTACTGAAAATCTCAAAAGCATTAAGGTGAAAATATAGCTTATATGAAGGGTCGTATCGTGTGACATTTCTTGTATATACAGAATCATTGGCGGCGATCCCGGGGGGGGGGGGTCGTCCCGTCCCCCTCAATTTTTAGAGCTTAACATATTTTTATGTACTGATTAGCTTGTGAAGCAAATAAAGAGGTAAAATGTATGTCAAATACAATGCTAAATGTTATTATAAGGCAAAATTTTCGGCTCGGGCTTCGCACTCGCAAACATTTTCATTAGTTTCTGCATAATGTGCGAAGTATGCAAATTTTAAGTGTTTTATTTTTCACTTTCGAGTGTTTCCGTCCCCCTCCCCCCTAGTCGTGACATGAAATCGCCGCGCTTGTACAGAGTTTTTTTCATCTGCGCTGTGTGACCGTTGCCATGGCAACAAATGAGAAAGGGGGATTGGGAAATATATCAAAGGCAACACGATAATGATAAAATTGCTGATGGCAGTAGCGCTATAGGCTAACGAGGGTCGTATTGTGTAGTGTTTGTTATTCATCCGTTGCATGGACATGTGTGAGACGTCTACATCTACCAAAGATAGCGCTCTGTTGCGCCTGCATTGGGGATCACATCTATACCCCCGCCGCGTCGTAATACCACACGATATTACCATTGACACCATACCAAAGATAAGATTGTTATTACCGGAAATGACAAGAAAGTGGTCGCTTTTTTAGGGTTCATTGATTCCTTCTGGTTTGATTACGAATTAGATCATCCCGGCATTTTGTTGTTTTGTTGTATTGTTTTAATTGTTTGTCATTATCATTATTTTTTAATTAATGATAATGAATAGGGGCGCACGCCAGCTGCCCCCCCCCCTCGTCCTGGAGACGCCAATGTATCAACAAGCTACCATCTACCTGACCAAAGTTTTGTAAACTTTTATACATTAAATAAAGTACTTGGCAATAATATAGTAGCAGATACTTGCGAATCAAGAGCAATTAATATGGGGGGCGTGCTATTAAATGATAATCCCTTTAACGCCTACGAGCCTTAACGTGATCACAATGTTGCTCTCTGATCTGACTTAGCTATGGCTAATCGTAATTCGCCACGTCATAATTATATTGATAAAGTAGCAGCTCAATCGAGGGCAAAACTCCCGGGGTTAATTTGAAAGACGGGCATGAATTTGCACGATTTGTCACGTGTGGAAGCATAAAATATGTCACCATGGCTTGAATAGTTCAAGTGATTTGCCCTATTTTATAATTGTTGCCGTTTTTCCTCGCCCAAGTGCGTCTTATGTTTTGATTAATATTTTGCCCGTCTTCGGCTGCAGATGTTGGAGAAAAATCACGTGTCCCTTTCCACCCCTCTCATGACGCAACGTCCGCACGTGCATTAATGTTATATGCTCCGTAACGCATAGGTCAATCGCAAATGACTATGGCCAATGAACATAATTGTCACCTGCACTTAAGGTTGAAAGGACTTACCAGTAACCAATAAAATTGTGCTTTCAAAATTTGCAACATTCACATATGCGTTAAGATCATGAGATCTGTAACACAAACGCCTGCTATCAATTGCGATATGGCGTTAGCCAATCAACATCATTCTTAAATGCACTTTTGGTTAAAAGGACTGACCAGCAAGCAATTAAAATTGTTCTTTCGAATTTGTAACGTCCTGGTCACATCGGTGAAAATGACTCCATACCTCGGGTACGCACTTCTGTTGCCTCAAACTCTTTCAAAACTAATTTCCCTAAATTATGGAATAAACTTCCAAACGAAATAAAAAATAGTTCAACCCTATCAAGATTTAGAAAGCTGAGTAACAAATGATAACTTCTTTTTGATAACTTGTTTTTGATATTATTCTCGTATTCATTTATCACTCTCTCTCTCTCTCTCTCTCTTCTCTCTCTCTCTCTCTCTCTCTCTCATCCCCCCCCCACTTCCCCGCTGCATTAGTGTACTTCTTTTTGTTCATATTTTGTATGTGTTTGTTTTTTGTCTGTACTTATTTCAGATAATTTTCTAAGTATTTTTTCTGTTATTTGTTATTTGATTCATTATGTGTATTGTAATTTGGTGGCCCCTTTTATAAGCTCTGCTTTCTCCGGGGTCACCAAACCATCATTGTATTCTTTGTAAAAATGTAATTTTAACTGTAATTTTTATATGATGATGGTTGAAATAGTGAATTGAATTGAATTGAATTGATACATAAATCCCAATGAACTGAGGCAAAGTGCAAATAAAAACCATTGCAATAAGATTCCTTTCTCAAATGTACACTAATGGTAGCTTTAAAAAAAAAACAAATAACTAACAAGGCATCATTCGATCAATCGTTTTTTTGTTTTGTTTTTTTTTTTGTTTGTTTGTTTTTTTTTAAGTTGATAAATAAGTTTTGTTAAAACGTCACTTTAGATATCGCAGACAGGCACCCGTTTTGTCGTGCTCCCATTGGTCACATAGCATTGCATAGCGCTAATTGTAATTGAGCTTAATTGTTAAGGGTCTTTTGTGCGATATATATATTTCTTGTAAATGTTTGTAGCCTACCATGTGAATTTTATTTAAAATTAATGAACATTTTCAAAGTGCTTAATTCTCATAAGACTACGCATCGTCGCAATATAAGTGCAAAACAACCACACATCAAAATGAGGTTTTCACTTTGACAATATTTCTTGATTAGAAACATATATAACAAGAAAGTACTTCGTCGGTGTCATTAGAATGACATTTCCCGGGATGGTGACAGACATGCTTGAGGAATTGTGATGACATTTCCACCAGGTTGTCATGGAAAACAACCTTTATCTGAAAACACGTCTTAGAACGTGCACTTTTTGCCATTGATAGTAGGAATTTACCTGGAATTGTGGTTATGCAATATATCTAACCACTGGGGTGTAACACAAAGACTTACGATTGATTAAAAGTTACGATTGATTTTTTCTCGGTAGCCTCATCATGGACAGGATGCGCCAAAGTTCATGATCTTCATCCTAACCCTAGCCCTAACCCTACTCTTAATCATATCCAAATCCTAATCCATGACTGTACCTGGTTTTCAAATGAGGCTACCGAGAAAAAATCAATCGTAACTTTTAATCAATCGTAAGTCTTTGTGTTACACCCCACACATGTCAAGTTTCGATCAACCGAAGACGGCTTTACGAGTGAAAGTAGAAAGCACAGACCGTGTGTCAATTTCTTTGATCTGAAAAACACATTAAAGGGCACCCTTGTATCATTATATCATTAGCTTGTAATGCATTTTGGGTAGGCTGATGGAATAACTATGATGTCATTACCATACATGTATGCATTCAAAGTTCAGTAATTGTTGGATGCTATACCACATAATTAATGTTATTAATTAACTGTTCTTCATGTGTCACCTATTAAATAGTGTTTAAAAGTGACAACTGTGTCATATCATAAAGGGCTACGAACAGTTTTGAGACGACCGTTTTGATTGGACCCGTATGAAAGAAGGCTATGCACAAAGGATTTGTTTGACTGTTTTGTGGTTTGTTTTGTGCGTGTCCTGAGCCTGTGTTGGGCGGGTGCAAACTCTAGCGACTCCTTGCATGTAAATCTAAAAAGTTTTACTTTATTATTTTCGATAAAAAGTTATACCTTCGTGCTAAACCACTCGGGCTTCTAAAATGTACTTCATGCGTTCTAATCAAACCCAATATGTTAAACTTTTCATGTATTAATGATATGGTAAACCACCGATTCTACATCAAAGTTGCTATAACAACCATGATCACAAATCAAGATAATATCCAGTCTGGTTTTCAAGAAAGGATTTAGATGTTATCAATAGCTCAACATTTATGTTTCTCACCACATGCAAGCGGGGAAACCCCTTATAAGATGTTGTTGTTTTCTTTTCATCGTAAGTTGCATAATATGTTTGGTAAAATGTCACGTTGCTCTCTAGTCTAATCCATCGCAACTTATTACTTGTTTTATCCTTATATACATACTTTCCTGCTATTAACATACAATGTCACATATATTTTCAACTAAGACCACTTTAGGTATGCTAGGAGAAACAAAAATCGAGCGAAATATAAATGGATTATTTGGGGCAGAATTAGGTCAGTCCTGTTGAAGTTGAAGTGCAGGAGCGCAAGCGATTCAACTCGTCCTTCAAACACTGCAACATGAGATCGAACGACATGACCTTTTTTTTTTTTGCCCCACATGCGCCGTTCACATTGGCACGTCAGACAGAGATAAAGTAGTATAGCTGTTTGGCAGTTATATCGCTATGCAAACAAAGCTGGTCGAATACCTGAAACTGCAACGCAATTTCGTTTCATTTAATTCATTTTACAATCATTATGATTTGGTTGGTTTGATGAACGATTGTACATTCAGATAAAGCTCAAATATCTGTGAAAACCAACCAACCTTTAGAATAACATTGAGCATTAACAAAATGAATTATCATTGTTTATATTAATGTGATAAACCTCGTATTTTTTTATTTCTTTTAATTCGATGCACATAATATATTCAATAAATAGCTTCGAGTATATAATATATGTACAATAAATGTTTAAATCTAGTTTCCTCTGGATTGAGGATTTTTATTTTTAATAAGTGTAAGCATCGAGTGTCTATCGGCATTTCCAGGCTTATGGAATTCATAAATTCATGTTCTTGAATTACTGAAATATTATTTTAATACAATGCAGTCTTTGCATTGTATTCTAATAAGTGGAATTCCCAAAGTGGATACAACTATATGTCGTGCGGTTGTTTGAAATGCTGTATTGAAACTGTGCGACATTACACTTCATGAAATATCAACCAGAAAGTGATGAAAAGGGGAAAGAAAGAAAAAGGAATCAACCAAGTTTCGTTTCGGGTGAGGCCTAGTGGACACAGTATATGATTTCAGGTAGATCAATATTATTTTTCTTGGGGTATTTTATTCAGGGTGAGAACAGGGTCATCGAGTTGAGGGTGTCAGACTGGGCACAGTATAATCAGGTAGATCAATATCATTTTTCTTGGGGATTATATTCAGGGTCTGAACGGGGTCATCGAGTTGAGGGTGTCAGACTGACGGTGCAGTGGTGAAGTAGGCCATAGCTGCTGAAGATAAGTGATTGTTCGATCGATAACAGTTTGGACTGTAGTCAACACGCCGAAGGCTATGGAACGGTCAAGTGTTTGACAATTTAACGCACAGGTGTACCGCAGGACTCGCTTCTCTCACCTCCTTTGTTTTTTATCTATTTTTTTTTCAACCCTCTGTTTTTCTCCGTATTTAGAGGGTTTTTTTTCCTTTTCTATTTTTTTTTTTAATTAAGAACCTATTCTCTCTATGTTTTCTTTTCCTACTCTTTTTATCCTATGTCTGATTTATTTTGTTACACCTCTGCCTGTCTCTCCGGATCTTCTTTTTTGTTGCTGCTTCTAAAAGCATTTAATACTTATTGAACATGTTGTTAACGAGCATTGAGTGTGTCTAAATTTACAACAACAAAAATGAAGAAACGTGCATAAAATTTGAATTCGAAGGGATTATACCTAGACGTTCACACAATTTAAGTAATATGATGTACCCGTGGAGGAAGGATTTACCAGTTATTCATAATTATCTTGATAGATATCTATTCACAGAGAGACCATTGCAGATGGTGTACCTGTTGGACCGGATGCATGGTGGTGCGCTCTCGCTTTGCCTCATCAATTTATTGCTTTTTTAAAACGAGGTTGAAAAGCGCGCCATGACACTCGATAGTCTGCCGGAATCCCACTGTGAGTTTTCCCGCGTTTTTTTTTCCCGCGCTTTTAAAAAGTAGGTCTTTTATGCAATTCCCCCCAGGCGACATGCATGCTCGTCACAGTTAATATGTGGTTTAGTAGAAGATTGGTATCCAAATAGATTTTTTTTTTCTACTTCAATATGTCGTAAGTAGGTGCTGATAACAATGTTTAATGGTGATGGCAGACAAAGTTCTTGGAAATGCACTGTGCGAGGTTTCGAAAACACATGGGAGATTAAACTATCAAAATATGATATCAATATTTTGTTTTAATGTTTCTTTGATATTAAAAGAGTTGTTGGTCGTCGTGTTTAATGATGATGACAGACTGATTACCAAGAAATCCATGCTGTGACATTTTTAGAAAGCACATGAAATATTATCTCCCTTTATGTGATCAAAGACATGCAGGTAGTTTATAGAATTCTGACTGTTGAAGAACCTTTTAATTATGTCATTGACCCGTTGAATACTTTCAGAGGTGCAAATATAGAATCACCAACTTCATGTGGTGAATGGGTTTATTATTTTTCTCCTATACGATCGTGCGCTCTATGGGCAGATATCGTCATTTTTTTTTATTTTTTTTTTTTAACGGATTCTATGAACATTCGCCTTTTGCAATCTAGTTTGATTCGAAAACATTCGTGAAAGTTCAGCATCTAGACAGTCTTGTGTCTATGCCCTATACATGTGGGGATTCTAAATTACCAACCCGCCTATTGCAGGCAGCGAAATAATTTATGGTCAACTTTAGAAGGTTGTTGAGATGTTGGTCGAAACAGAAGTACCGAGTGCTATAAGGACGAAATGAGATATGATAGTTTTTTCTTGTTTAGAATACGTCTAGTTGGCGTCATATTGATTGCTTAATTTTGGGTTGTCTCTCTCTCTCTTTCTTTTCCCCCACCCCCTTCTCCGAGTTTTACTTTTCCTGTCTATATATTCATTATGTATTCCTTTACATGTTGTCATTTTGACGAAGATTCTGCTTGGATCGAAAGCTGGGGTTCTTTATTCTTTTTTTTTTTTACTCAATTTTACTAACCACTAGCTATCTCTTATTGTATAAGCAGTTTCAGCAGTTAATTTAATTTTTTTCATCTCCATAGTTTGGTAAGAAACCTCAACCTTCTATTTTATCACTCCCTCAATCTTGACCGGCTTTATGTTTCTCTATGTTTGCATTAATGGGTGAACCAGTTCTCAACGATATTTGATTTGATTTGATTTGATTTGGTTTTTGCTTCTGCTTTCATAGAAGTACAACCTTTTTTTAATGACAAAGTTAAATGAGATAAAATAATAAATTTTCTGACAATGAATCAAGACTACAATTCTATTACAAACAATTTTCTTTAAAAGATATTACACGATAAATTGTCAAAATATTTAAAAAAATACTTCGCCAAAACATTACGGATCATTTGTCGAAGAAGGGCAATCAAAGTAAGCAAAATGCTTGAGAGTATGACAGTCCCTAATAAAACTCTTGAAAAGATTAACACCATTATTCAGCAGAGTGGATAAATAATCATTGAAAACAAAATATAATAGGCTAACAATAATTAATAATATATGCATGTAATGCCAGTGACAGTGATGATGATGATGAGGAGGAGGAGGAGGAATGACAATGGAGATTGCGGTGATGGTGACGATGATGATAATGAGGATGAAGTAAAAGTATGGTGTTATGAAAATGATTGAAAAGTTGACACAGAATTTTTTTTAGTATAGATCCTTGTGGAACTCTGCATTTGGTATATAAGAAATTTGAAAAAATACCATTATGTACAACATATTGTTTTCTGTTAGATAAGTAGCTTTCAAACCATGAAAGTGCAGCGCCACGAATTCCATAACACTTGAGCTTTTTATGTAAAATGTGATGATCAAGCGTAAAGAAAGCTTTCGAAAACTCCATAAATACTCCTATTTGTTCTTTATTGGCCATGGCATTCGTTATTATGGTCATATAGGATCATATAATTGTGCTAAAGCTTGGTCAGTTGAATGTTTGAGGGGGGAATGTGACGGGGAGAACCAGCTATCGATCTCTTGATTGAATTTCTTTTACCCAAAATTAACAACATGATTACAATTGTTTTATAATGAGAATAATAGCACAGATAACAAGAAAATCGATATAAAAATTATTAAACGATCTAAGAAAACATCACATGATCTATGAAGTTCTAAAGCTATTATGAGTTTAAAAGTTGGGTACATAAAAGTATATCAGTATCCCCAGACATCCATGTTTTTCAATTACTATTATTTAACAAATTAACATTATGTTTCCAGATTCTTGCCTGTCCCTTCACTACTTTCCTGATGAAGAGTTTTCTTTTACTTGTTTAGAAATGAATAGATTGTCTTCAAAGGACTGAAGTGTATATTCAGCAAGCATTGACCGTTGATGGCGCACTAACATATCTATTAAAATGGTTTTGAGCAGTTGGAAAAGCGGAGATTAAGGAACTCGATTCTACGTCATGTTCTAATTCACTTTAACAGCAATGTGTATGTTGCTTTATAGAGCAAGTACGCAGCTAAATGAAATTATGAAATTATTTAAATATTAATTAAAAAAACACTTCAATAGATTGACCTTTCGTAGGTTTCTTGATCATATTGATGGCCCTGGATGGTGATTTTTTTTTCCCACTAAGTTGCTCGTAAAGCTCTAAATGAGTTAAAGAATAACTGGACTATGTTCTTGGGTGCTACATTAATCGCATTCTCAATTATTAAGCATAATAACTGATCACCACTTGTTCATAAAGTGTAACTTTCGAACGACGTGATGGTGAAACACCACCCTAGGCTATAGGGCTCTTCCCCCGAGAGTTGGGAGATATTTTAAATTGACAGCATCGAGCACTTCGGTGGACCCAGAAAAGGTTAACTTTGACCCTTCATTATTGTTGCGTCGTGTACTATCACAAAATGAGAAAATTAATCAAATAATTGTCTGAGATTCGTGCATTTTTAAAACTACCTTGCAAAACTAATTATTTATAAGCTTGTGACGCGAATCCCAATTGAGTATGATATACACGCCAGACGGCTCAGCGTGTAGATTTTCTGGAAGTGCCAGGCTCTATGATTATCTTAGTCATCTTTATAACAAAAACTTCCAGGGTAAATATTAGTAAATTACACAAACCCTATCTCCCCCCCCCCTCCACCTGTCGATTTCAAGGAATATACGAATGTGAGATATGAATCTATGCCTGTGCATTATAAGCCGTTATTGGCAGTGACAAAGCGATTCATTTTAATTGGAAATGGATTCAGACCGGATTTTCACATTGGGCTCCCGCCGTTTTCCTGTAAATTGAATACGAGACACATGCTTTGCATGGGCACGGAAGGCGTATAATAAGTTATAAAACTTATTAAATTGATATCATTTCTAGGTCAGGCGTATAGTATTTCTAGGAAGCGATACCGCGCACATCTGTCTACATTTTTTTATTGTTTATTCTGTGTCTTGTTACATAAAAGATAGATGGATCCTACGATTTATCGTAAGTTTATGGTTTATGGTAAATCAAGTATTAAAAGTTATAATTGATCGTACGATCATTACGTCTATGGTAAGATTGATGTTATCTCTTTTATGTAACGGACACAGGATTTATTTACATTGCATATAACCAGCTGATTATTATAGGAGGTAACGATTTTCCATTTTAAACGGAGGGGTGGCCGTTTGATATTGATATAAAGATATTGTATAACGCTCATATCTGAAAATATTATTATGCCACCAAAGGTGTACAAAACTGAAAAATTACGAAATTAAGATTAATGGACAAAAAATAACAATTTAAAGTCACTTAAGAAATAACAAAAAATATACATTACTACAATGACACGAAGCATGTTCTTGAAATTAACTTTAAAACACTTAAGGGTAAGTCCAAGCTATTTAGCAACTTTGTCACATGCGTTAATACCGACAAAAACAAAATACCATAACGTATTTATGAAATGATTCATATTAATTATTATTCATGTTTTTGAACCTTTACCCTAAACATGAAAAATAAGTGAGATTAATATTTATTTTCATGATTAATTTATGGTACATTATTTATCGGTAACGCGTCGGAAAAGTTGGAAAAATAGCTTGGACGTTGAAAACTAGAGGTGATAACATCAAACCAAATTATCATAGACTTTGGCTTTTTAACTGATATCTCCCTTAAATAACCTCCATGAAAGAAAAGAAAAAACCCGCCCCAATGACAACCTGACTTTCTGGGTCCACGCACACGACTACTCAAGCGCATTATGTCATCCTGCGCTGGGACGATACAACGACATATGATAGATCATAAGAAAGGTGATAATTGCATGATACATCATAGCCCTGGCTGGCGTATCGAGGGGCGGCTGGGAAAAAGGGGTGGGGGCAGTGCACTTTGAGTGGGGTCGAGAAGCTAAAATAAATGGGGATAAGGAAAACTGTGCCAAAGAAGGTCACTACGATCCACTGTCAATGTACATATTAGGAAAACTTGCATATATGTTTCATCTGTTATCCATAATTCCGTGGGGGTGACGTTAATGGTAAGGGTGGTAGTGGTGGTGGTGATGATGTTGGTGCTGGTACTATTGGTAGGGGTACAAGGGTACATTTATACCCCTCCGTCTTAATCCAACTCTTATAAAATAATCCTGAAATTTGTCATAGTTTGATGAATGATGGCGGGGATTTAATGGTGGTGGTTGCTGAAGTGGTGGTGGTGGTGGTGGTGGTAGTGGTGATCGTGGTAGTGGTAGTGGTTAAGGTTAAAATTTGCCCCTCCTTCTTTCATCAAACTCCTATACCTCAATCGTTGATAACCTTTTACTTCGCGAAACAGTCGTAGAGTGGTGATGGTGGCCACAGTGGTAGGGTGTACATTTACCCCTCCATCCTTTACCCAATATAGGCCTACATCCATCGGCCTAAATACTCCAAGGGTTTGCCTGGTCATGGTGGTACTGGTATAGACAGGGGGTAAATACGCCCCTAATACAAAGATCCAACACCCTAAAACATCGCATAAATCCTCCACACTCGTATCCTTCACTGATGACACCTATGACGTCTATTAACCATCTCCTAAAAGCTAAAAGGGCGTTAACGTCAAAACCTTAAAGAGCTTAATGTCATTCTAGCTTCAATCAGATGAAACGCATGGAGTGGGTCAATTACCGATTAAAGGTGTCAGCCCCACGACCCAGCTAGATTATCATCACGGAGAAAGCAGGGGGCCTGTTTCTCGAAACCGTCATAAGTCTAAGTTCGTGGACATCACATTAAAACGCGTGTTAATTCTTCAACACGTGTCCCTATGGGGTTTCCAAGAACTTAGACTTATGACGGTTACGTGAAACAGACCCCAGGGAGTCCGAGCGTCATCTCACTAAAGATTTAGATGCAATCCAATTTCCCAAATTACATAAAGACGCGATTGATATATCGTGTGGCCGCGTGAATAGATACTGGTTTTTGGACCACCATTATTATGATAAGGAGGCATATTCTCTATGCATGTTATGCGTATCATTTGAGTGTATTATTGAAATTGAAATTAATATGGAAATGGTATATCTAAGAGCAAACACACAAAACGACAGCCCGAGGCCTCAAATAGGCTTTCCTGCATGGCCTATATGCAGTAAATAGTAAATAATTATCATAACATAATTGACACCATCATGTTGTGTATAATATTTACGTACAATTTGAATGGACACATATCCATCAATCTTTTAACAGCTGCAGGGATATTATGGTAATAACATTAACGATAATCTATCATGCTAATATAAAAACAATGCAAAACCTTTATAATTTATGGGATTTTTAAATCAATATATTTATTTCAAAATTTGAAATGATATCAATACAATGTACATTTTTATTGGATAATGTCTAGGTTTCCTGAATGTGTTTAATGAATAGCGATATAAAGCACATTACTGGGTATCAATTTAGAATAACGTCTCTCTCTCTCTCTTTCTATCTCTCTCTCTCTCTCTCTCTCTCTCTCATTCCCTCCCTCTCTCTCTCATTCCCTCCCTCCCTCCTTCCCTCGATCCCTCGATCCCTCGATTCTTTCCTCCATCCCTCCCCCTCTCTGTCTCTCTTTCTTCTCTCTCCCTCTTTCTTCTTACTTTTGTCTTTGTTTTGAAGCATCGTGTTATAGTTTGTATATTCAGAAGTGCCACCACAAGCTTCCGGGATTTTACGCCTTCTTCATTCTTCATTTTATGTCTTATTTTTTATAAATTATCATTATGTACTAATATTTTAATTCTTTGTCAAAATGCCTAAAAACGATCAAAAGAAAATAAAATGTTGTTTTGAATTGAATTGGATACTGGGAATCCATTTGGAATAATAGCGCCTTCCCCTGGGGGTCCTTCATCAATATTTAAAATCGATTTTAAAAATTGCAATTGACTTTTCTTAGTGAAACACCCCCAGACATTGCATACAAGTATGAGGATAGAGGCATGATAACGTTTCGACTGGTTGCAATGGTTTCCTCCAATAGATGGCGCTATACTCATTCAGTAGTTCGTATGTTATTGGGGTTTGCGAATGCTTCTGTGGGTTTTCTTACTGCCCCTCATTGTTCAACTTGGTGTTTTTTGTCCGTTAATACCTGAAATTGTGTCATAAAATGTTATGGATCATATAAAAATGAGACACAAGCTGCTGAGCAAAAAGTCTTCAGCCACCATATTTCTATGAAATTGCTATATTGACACAATCAATATTAAATAAAAAAAATAACAACAACAACAAGAGTCGAGGAAATCGGCAAAATAGTCATATTTGAAATGCTTTCCCATAATCCTTTTTACTCGAATTTTTCGTTACTTTTTTTTTACAGAGCACACAGACATTAAAGAAATTCAGAAAATCAAAAGTATATTCTTTAAACATGTTTTTATTAATTTGTCAATTTCCTTGACTCTTTTTTTTTTTTTTTATCTCTTTTCTCTTCCGGCTTGTGTCTCAATTTTTATATGATGAGTCGCACAAATCCTTTGAATTTTAATATTATTTTCACCAAGTACTGGAATGTATGTGTTTAATCAACATTAATTTTTTATCTCGTCCCCCCCCCCCCCCCTCCAACCTTTCATGTCACATTGATCGTGTTATTCTTTATCAACGTATAACATTCAGTACAATTTACGATTTTGTATTTCGTTTTTATTTTTTCTCTCCTGCCTTTTTGATAACCATTCCTGGATGTGTGGTATATATCAACAAATAACAGGCAAGTTTATTTCATTTCTAGCTTGTGCATGGGATGATTTTTCTTGTCACGAGATTTGTGTCATTTGTGTTGAACTACCTAAAATGCATGCAGTTGATTCCTTCCTACATGTAGTCTATAGCATAATGAATAAATCAAGAGTATTAGTAATATAGTAGTAGTAGTAGTAGTAGTAGTAGTAGTAGTAGTAGTAGTAGTAGTAGTAGTAGTAGTAGTAGTAGTAATAGTATTATTAGTAGTAGTAGTTATTATGCACTCTGACTCTATTCAATTTATTTGAATTATTTATTTTATTATTTTTCTTCCCCCTCCCTAAATCTCTAGTCAAATATCGCCTTACATCTATTATGGAGGTGATTGACTCGGAATAGGGGTCAGTTTAATCCTTTTTTATGATTGTACTTACTGTATAACTAGTATAAGTATAAGTAGTAATGCTCATACATTTTCTTATTCAATATCTAATGATTTCGCAGTGCTGAATATTTGAATAGAAAAGTTGCAAAAAAGAAATTTGAAAAGAGCAATTCCCCAATATGCACGTCAAATTGCTCAGAAGTCAAAGTTGCAGAGCGCCATCTACAGATGATGTGGAAGTATTGTAGAAGAACCAGCACTCCGCTACAACTGTTCTGCACTTGCTTAAAAATCCCCGCATGACACTTTTTCACAAATTTTGTTGTGTATTGCTGATGTAAAGCCCGTGATAAAGGGATTGCATTTTGGTTTGCTAGATGATGAACTATTTGATTAATTCGTCATTGCATTCATTATTAAAAGACGAACTTGTTTAGTTTTTCGTTCAGTTGTTTTTGTTTCATTAAAAATACACAAAATTCAATATGATGGCTCCATAAAGAGTTTCATCTGGGGGGCATTTCATCAAAAGACTTGTCGGACGTTTTATCCGACAAACTGTTATAAGCTACTGAAATGCTGGCATCTGATTGGTTGAGAACAAATTTGTCGGATAAAACGTCCGACAAGTCCTTTGATGAAATGCCCCCCTGGGGGGCGTTTCATCAAAGGACATGTCGGATGTTTTATCCGACAAACTGTTACAAGCTACTGAAATGCTTCCATCTGATTGGCCGAGAGCAAATACGTCGGATAAAATAACCGACAAGTCCTTTGATGAAATGCCCCGCATATGTGAAGACAATTAAAAAAAAAAAAAAATTTAATTTAATTGTGTCAGAAAAAAAATCATAATAATTCGTTGGCTACAGATGGCTACAAAATTCATGTTTACGAATATTTTTAATATCATTCGGAAAAAAATCTTAAAAGAAAAATCCAAAGAAGATGTCGAATGAAGACATGCGACATCGTTTCTTCACTCTAATTTCACCTCCAAAATAAATAGGTCGCTAACATGCGATTGAATTTTCTCTTATGCTTAATATAGAGTCACAAACTCGGAATTTAAATAAGCGGCATCCTCTTGTAAAAATACGGCTGGCCTTAGAAGCTTATTAGATGTTGGATTACTTGGAGTCCCGTCGGTAATGGGCTTGTCTCTTTTGATGATTCAGAAAGCACGACAGTAGCCTAGAAAGACCGAAAACAACCCTGAGATGCTCCGAACCTGTTTCAAAAATGTGTTTTACGCAGAAACAAGGATGATATACGAGTATTAAATAAGGGAAAATGAATGCGAAAATGTAATTTTATTCTATTTTTGTTCAGAGACGTTAAGTATATGTAAAATGATTTATTAATGATGATTATCAGTTAATCTGATTGTCTTTTTTTTTGTTCTTTTTTTTTGTTGTCATTCTGGATAAGTTTCCCTAAGGCCATATCAGGTATCTTCTACGTTTCTTAGCTTAATAGCACTTTTCATTGATTTCATCCGCTATGATTTCAGGCATTGCAGAAAAATCAATAATAAATATACTGGTGATAAAGCTAACAGTAATAATAACAATAATAACGTTTCATTATGAAGGGTATGTAGCAACTATTCTGACAACTGATCTCCAACTTGGAGCCTATCCTCCATTTTCCTATTACCCTTCTTCATTTTAAAATTCCGAGAGTCTGGCTATAAAACAGAGGGTTCCAGTTTTGTATGACTCGGCACGGGATTGAACCCACGATCTCTCGTGCATGAGGCGGGTTCTTGGGTGAACATGTGCATGGTCTTAGTCAATAAGATTACCATCAAGTTTTTATATATTTCTTAAATTCTGTCATGGAGTAGACATATCATATATACACATGGGTGACCATGACCATGTTCCCCATGGAAATGCAATGCCCTTATTGTTTGGCAGAAATCAAAGCATTGCCGCACCTTTAAAAATGAAAAGTCATAAGGCGGTGTTATTATTTTGTTCTCTCTCTTTATTTTTCAAAAGTGAAGATAGGTTGTGCGTGTTCCAATCCAATAAAGCCATATTCAACCGGATTGAAAGCGAAACCGACGAAATCCGAAGGAATCCGATGGGATCCGATGGGGGTGAAGCATGGTGGATCAAGGGATTTGATTTAGATGCCTTTCTAGTCTCTGATCTGCAAGTAATCCATGGATGCCATCCTATAGATGCACTTTGCGCGCGATCGTTATCCCGTGTAGGTGTTGTAGGCTATAGATCATTATATTTGATTCGAGGAAAATGAATTCGTCCAGAAGTATGATTTTAGCTTTTGTAGGCATGCAATATGACGCCATCACCAGTTGATGAGGTCACAAAATAAAGAGGTCACTTCACAAAAGCGCTGAAAAACCGCTTTTAATCAAATATGGCGTATTTTTGTGGTATACCTTTGCTTGGGTTACTGTATTATGTGAGTAATAATAGCAAATTACACCCTTTATTATTAGCTTTTCATAAAAAATCTGGTAAATAATTTGGTAAATATTTATCGGCAGTTAATATAGCCCCTTTTGGCTGCATGCTCTTCAAATATTGTATTGTAATTTAGTGCATTTTATGTGATTAAGGAAAGCAATATGTTTGGTAAAGGTCAGATCACAAGAAGAAGCGCTGCCATTATGCAAAATTATACTTGTAGTATCTTGTCATCATTACAGCTATCGTGAAACCAGCCCTGATAAACCCTTGATAATAGCGGCCTTGAAAAGAGGAGTGAAAGTATTTTTTTACAGCTAAATAACGGCAGAGTTCTGATTTATGTGGGGAAACATCAGTGGCGGATCCATGATTTGAAAATGGGGGCGCCAGTACCGATGGGGGGGGGGGGTGATCTGCCAAAATTTTCAGGTTTCAACATGTACAGTCATTGGGTGGTTTTTAAATTGCAGGGGGTGCGCGTCCCCTGCGCCCCCGATTGGATCCGCCATTGGATTACATCTCCATCAGCGTTTCCATTTCGTCTTTTTTCATCTGTTGCTGCGAGCCTTTTCACCAAAAAGCCCTTAAAGTGTGATGTGAGGTCAGGTCCAAAGTGGCTACATGCTCTTGTTACCAAGAAGTCATCTTGAAATATGATATATAGGTATTGGTGTCCCTCCCCATCTCGATCTACACACATGTATCGCACTTTTCCTCCTCCACCCCCAAGCAAGCCCACTCAGACAAATTGCATTTAGTCTGCCCAAAATGTCCCAGAAAAACCTGTCATTAGCGAAAAAAATTGTCCGCTGGTTATTTGATTATTAGTCTGTCGACCACTCAATTTGGTTTCGTTATTATTTTAGTAATTTTCAAAATTGGGAAAATAAATTTCGCCTCCCAAAGGAATTATATCTAATATTTATTTCTAATGACAACTATAAATATTTTCGGTCTGATGGAATTAGATTGCTATAATTGTTATTTCCTTTGGCAGATTTGATGTACCCGATATTGATTTACCTCTTCTTTTAATTGGATATGATTACAGAGTTGTAGACGTAGAGACAATGCTTTTCACTTTGTGTTTGCTTTTCCTACACTTGCACATATATATTTTACATTCTTACTGTCCAAAAGGCAGCGGAGTGGCTGTCGCCGAGGGATTTTTTTCTTTTTTCTTTTTCTTCTTTGTCTTTTTCTTCGTCTTTTAAAAAAAAATTTTAAAAATTATTTTGTATGTATGTTTGTTCATTTATTTGTTTAATTAATTGTTAATGGAATTTTTTCTTCATTGGTTTATTGATTCTATTTTTTATCTTTCATACATGTATATTAATTTATTTATTTTTATTACATTTTTTTTTTTTTTTTTTTTTTTTTGGGGGGGGGTCTAGACGTCACATACTCAATACGCGCATAAAGAGAATAAACTCAGCACACCTTTCTTCACATCACACACTGGTTAATATACACAATTCTCTATTCATCAGACGGTATAATCCAATCATATCTTAATTAATAACAAACGTGTCATAATACGTGATATCAAAACGTCAAACCAACCCCTGTCAACATAAATTAGATCATTTAAATGGACAGGTATTGTGAGTGGGGGACGAAATTTGCTGTGACTCTATGATGTCAAATATATCGATCGTTTCTATTATTTCAACGGTAGCTACACGGGTTATCAACCATAGATAATATGAAGTCCGTTTTAGGGTATGTACAGGAAAAACAAGCCCTTTACAACTTGTTTTGTTTGTTTGTTGTTTTTTTTTAAAGCTAATAATGGTGCCCCAATTTGCCACAGTTATAAACAAACTGTCCCAATTCGTGGTCCACTGGGTCCCTGCGTTATCATGTGTCAATAATTGGGACAGCTACTGTATTAATGGCAGTATTTGTAACGGAATATGCACTAACTGACAAAGATGGGGTCACCCTTATCCCATGTCTTTGGTCACCATAGCTTGTCTCCGCGACTTCTTATGGGTTGCGGGAATATTGAATACGTTCATATCTATATGAGATTTTTGCACTTGCTGAGACGTCTCCGAGACGTCTCCGAGACTAAAGCGACTGATCCGTCACGAAAGACTCGGAGACGCCCCCCCCGTGAGATACCACTTTTACATTTAATAAAAAGCCAAATCATATCAAATTGAGTGATTTGGGATGTGAACCCCTGACCCTAACTCCATTTTCTAGATCCCTGAGTGTTCGAAGGTGTTTGCTCATCCAGTGTAAATTTAGTCATTTCTCCCGATTTAAACAACTATGGTATAATCGAACTTACATTCATAAAAACTTTGGTATTTTCTTCTTCTTTTTTTCATGACGATTTTCGAAGTAATTATAGCCCCATCCCCCCCCCCCAAAAAAAAATGACGTCAGTTGTAGCTGTGATGAATATAGTCCGTCAATCACGATAAGTTTGACAGATCGTTTAGTTCCTTTGAAACACTGCATGAAATATTTTGTCTTCTATGTAATAAAGATATGACGAAGTTGTGTCTGGAAATGGCTGAACATGTTTACCACTTTCATAATATACAAACAAGAAGATGGATAAAAAAAATGTCTTCTGATGTAACGAATTGTTATAAGATAAATGGTAGCATGTTTGAGTGGCCATGATCTATTTCTTGAATTAAAGTAGAGCAGGTTTTGGAACACTATTTTACTGAAAGAACCCATTTTGTTAAGATATTGCTCAGTCAAAATTAGGTTACAGATGGAAATGCAGACTCATCTAATTTATGAGTCCTTTGAGACCTTTTTTTTATTTATTTGTATAATTCTGTGATAGAATTTTTTGTAACAGCGCTAAATATAAAACGTTATACAATTAAAGTTGAGGTATCATCTCAAAACCCGAGGTATCACCTCAAAAGCCGATAAATTTATTCTTATCTCGTATGTTCTTCTTTTATTTCCAAATCTTATATTTCCCAGAGCAAGAAAAAAAATGAATCAAAAACAAAATCAAAACAAATATGAAGCAATTCGTTTTTTAAATTTATACATCATATCAGAATTTCACTTCTTTCAAAGTGGGCGTATTTATTTGATTTACAAGTCTTTGACTTTTTACTTTAAAACTTACATGTATTAAGTTATATCTTCTGTCATGTGAATCATACTAAATTCTACTTTTAATATTTCTAACGCGTGATTGTTTTAAATATACCTGTATATATTTTTATACAATTTCATTCTAAAGCATTTGGTTTCTGTCAAGTTTTGTGAATATGGCGAACGAATTATTATTTTTAAATATCCATCCTAGAATTTTTTCGATCCAGAAAAATAAAATAAAATAAAAAAGAAACCCTGATAGCCATCAACAATGTATCTATGTAAGCAATGTTTCATCACTCGCGGGCTATAAATCAAAAGTTAATTTTCCAAGAAAAAAGGGAAAAATCATGTATATTTATAGCAACATTTAAAGTAGTCTATTTTACCTCTTTTTTTTCTTATATAGGTATTTAAGCTTTTATTACGATATTTAGAAATAGCAATGGAGGCTTCAGTAACCCCGGGAAAGTTGGCCTTTTATCAGTGAAATTCCAAGGTTGCTTTAAATGTAGCCTCAAGTTAATACTTGAATGACTTTAATTATGGATGGGCCCGTTGCTAAATAAGGTACAAGTGTGATATTATGGTGTTAAAACGCCGTAAGGTGTCTTCGAAGGTATGACAAACAACTAGGATGTGCGAGCAGTGTACTATGTTATAGCGTATAGTCTGTAAGAAAAAAAAATGTCTATAATATTACAAATTTGATTAGATGCCCTCTCTGTAAAACCGCCGTTAGCTCTGGAGTCATGGGAATGAATTAAATGAATTGAATTAGATTAAATATGAATGTTAGATTTGCTGTTTATCCAGCAACGGAAGGGTACAAACATTGAAATAGATATACAGGAATACTGTGGGAATTCGATAGGATTTCACTTTTTTTTTTCTTTCACCATGTTTTTTGTATTTTGTATTTCATGTGCAGCATTTCATGAAATAATTTATATTTAATCTCAATTCACAAATGCGGATATGCATAGAACCCCCCCCCCTCCCAGCTCTACCGCATATGAGGTATAATGTAAACTCCCGTATACAGTCACTCACACAAGTATCACTCGCACTTACTAACACTCACACAAGCATCGAAAAGGTGTGTGTAGTCCCATAAATAATTATGTACTACATGCGACTCTCAGCAAAATTGAGTTTCATTATGGTACTTCCAGAACCTAACAGCATACATTTTTTTAAAGTGAATTTCAATCAACCTTTCCCAATCAATCAGTTTATCGTAAAACTCAATCTCACGATAAGCTTTTTGTTTTAACCTTGAACAAAGTTAAACAATCCCTTTACGGCTTGATCCATTGAGGAAGGGAGGCCACAAGGCGGATGGTCGAAGATGCGTTCCGGTTTTGCATCCTCAAGACGTAACCAGGTTGACGCATTGTCTCCATCGCCTATGTCTATTTGATGAAAATCTCCTTGAGAATAGGAATGGGCAGTATCTTTAGGGTAGCTTTTGATGAGGATACGTGTGTACTGCTTTGTAAATATAACATTGCATTTGGGGGTTCCTTAAAACAAAGTTCGTTGTACTAGCATCATGTACTTGGCTTTTGTTATCACCACGCTCGGTCTTTACTCGGTCTTTTTTTTTTTTTTTATTCTTCTTCTCTCTCTCTTTTTCCTTTTCTGTTAATAGTTGCCATTCCCTCCCAATTCCACATGCCTGTGTGTGTGGGTGTGTGTGTGTGTGTGTGCGCACGCGCTTGTATCTCTCTCTATCTATATATCTATCAATGGATCGTATTAAGATCTATCTATCTGTCTCTCTTGTTACCTCTTTCCGCTCTGTCTCTCTTCCATACGACATTTTCCTTTAAGATCTATTGTCAGTTTCTATTTCTACACGCCCTCCTCATCTTTCTCTCTTTCTCTTTCTCTGTATCATCTTTACATTCAAGATTACCCTCATTTCAAGAGTTTCTCAGTGATACACTTAAGTCCACCTATAGTTCTCTTGACTGACGTCACAGTGACGTCACATCATTGATGAACGTTGATCAATGTATACGCGGGAGGGAGAGGCTTACGTGATAGATGGACGTACAAAGACACACGACTTTATTGGCCGTGGCCCTACCCGAATTACACCTCTACATCTGCAATCCTTAAAGGGACTATATCACATTATGTCGTTATATCATCACCTCAACTATCTAAGAACTAAAAACGAGTGAAAGGTTCAATCTTGACCGAGTGAATTTCAGAAAGAGTGAATTTAGAAAGAAATTCGAGTGAAATTCGTTCATTCGAAAATGAGTGGGAATAAACTTTTCACTACAAATTCACTCGAATTTCAATCTAATCACTCTTTTCTGATATTCACCCTTTAAAGAGTGAACACTTTCACTATTTTTTTATTTTTTTAATTTAATTTTTTTATTTTTTAGAGAGAGAGATTAGTGACAAACTACTTAAAGCGTGCAGTTGCCTAACAGCTATAGATATTATGCCTTTATAAAATACTTTTTCTGTCTTTTTGTTTTTGTTCGCTTTTTATTTATCTATTTTTCGGGGGGTTGTTTTTTGTTTGTTTGTTTGTTTGTTTGGGTTTGTTTTTTTCCAATATGATATGACACAATTATTCCACACCAGCCTCCTAATTCCAAAGGAATTTTGATTGTATTTTTGTTTGCTGATTCACTGTATCCCCCTTTTTAAATCCAATATTCTGTTTATCAATAAAGGTTAGGTAGTGTCATCCTTTTTCACAAATTGCGAAAACTAATGCAACTTGGCATAACTTTAAAATATGATCAACCTATACTGTCTATTCAATCTTACTGTCATAGGTTGCCTAGATCAGTAATATGAAACGAAAATCTGATTACCAATCTTGACCAGCTCTTCATCAACATCGTTGATATTACAGCGCGTGCAGCACGGACCACACACAGCAATATACACACGGCGTATCAGCGTGCATTATTCTCTGCGCTAACGGTCAGCGGTTCGCACCGTAAGGTATATTTTTCGAGGTTCGAAAAAATAGGAATGAATTTTGATAATCGCAATACAATGACAAACATTTGAGCTTAATCATTTTGTGGGAAGATATAGTCATTGGTATATTACTATATCCTCTCAAAAACTAGAAATTTAATATTTTTGCCTGCAAAAGGATGACACTACCTTTAATGTAATGACCATATAAGCTATAATGCTCAATAATTATCTTTAATGATCTAACGATTTTCATCATGATCATATAGACAAATTGGGTTTCAGACGAACAGATTATAGACCAAAAGGCTTTGTTTTTGCCAAATTTTTAGTCTCCACATTATAAAGATTTTCATTGCAAAAGGAATTAAATTCACTTTTGATCAATGTTGAGATATTTAATCAGCTATAGATACTCGTTTCTGGAAAAATAAAATATGAACCTAATTTTTTCTAACGAAATTCACCTTTTAACACAATTTACTTTTTCATAAAGGACTGTACAATATTTAGTATGCTTATGTGTTTTTTTTCCTGTCTGTGAAGTTAGATAAAAAGTAATTCTTAGAAATGTGATTTTCTTGTCATTTCTTAGTCTTTCTGATATTATTATAGTCGACTTTGCCTGAGGCAAATTACCCCTGTAAAATAATCCAGTTGCCATAGCAACATCTTTGTTATGTTCCAGGGGCCGCGGAGCGTTTTTGAAAGTGGAGGGGCTGAACCGAAAGTGGGGGGGGGGGGGGGGGGGGCTGAACCGGCTAAAAATCACATATGTATGGTCATTTTTGCATTTTTGTACACGTTTGCTGAAAAAAGCCCCCCCCCCCCTGTGTTCGTTTTATAATGGTGGAATCATGCCGCAATTTTGCGTTGTTTTAATTCCTAACCTGACTTCATAATTAGGAACATTTTGTGGTGGTTGTCAATATTTGACTTTTTCGATTTCACCTGAGATGAATTATACATACAACAGAAAGCTAGCCAGAGGTTAATTGGTGACAGATTGCACCCATCCCTAAAAGCATTCTGTTATCGCCTGGGATCAGTTTTTTTTTTTTTTTTTTTTTTTTTTTTTTTTTTTTTTGTCGGTGTCATAAACAGACAAACATCACATTATCTTTCAAAAAATAAATGAGCTATTTTTATGATCTACAAGCTCCAGTGGTTCCCTACGTAAGGCGTTCCGCTCTGTCAAATTCATGCAAATATGTGCTATAAAACAATTCTATTTTTCGATTGTTGTGGCAATTACACACTGGTGGTTTCTTCAAACATTGTTGATCTAAGGTCACCACACTGACCTTCAATAACTGTCGTGTCCCCCTTTTCTTTTAGAACTTATGAATTTAGATGAAAACAAGCAAATAACCTTCAGTTAAGAAAAATATTTTTGAATTTGTTTTTGTATTTTTAATTCCCAATTAAGTATTATTTTTAAGTTATTTTCTTGTACGTTTTTAAGTCGACGTTAATGAATATTTAAACAATCGGGGATTATTTTCTTGACGGTGGTTTAGCCGCATTGATGGAAATCAGTAGCTGTAACTAATCAAGCGGGGACATCATGGCTCTCATTTTCAGTCAACCTTGACAGTATGACGTCATAAATCTCCTCACCGACGGAGTGGCTTAAAGTGAAATGTCGCCTCCTACGACTGCAGTAATTTCCATCACTTTTTTTCTTCCTCATTCGGGCATCATCACATCGCGTGTGTAATGATAATTCGTCTACCTGAACGCGCGCTGAATGGATCTCTTGTCTGTAAATCCTGTGCAACGAAAGATACAGAGGTTCTTTGTAACTACCGGAGAGCTATCGCGATCGCCAGGGCCTGGTGGTATCGGATCTTGAGTCGCAAAAGCTCCGCACACGATTTAACTAGCTTTATTTCAATAGTTCAACTGCGCGGGTGAGCCATCATCTACAGTGGATCGTTATTAATATAGTACGATCCAATACGGCTTACTCTAGATGGCTTTATGAGCACCACCGAGGCTCCATGCGGATTGGAGACCTGGAGTAACTCTTTTATCCTTGCAAAGGGCGGGAAAACTTAACTGACCCCGCAGAGGTGACTCAACTTCCCCCGCTGTGAGGGCAGATTGTCTGCTGTTATCTCACCTTCTTACTTGTTTTGTTTCATAAGGATGTCCTAAGACAGGAAATACGCTGTGTTTTGGATTTATCTTCTCTTTCTAACTTCAGCTGGAACCCTACTGGATTTATCGGCGTGCAGCCTATCAATTTAGATCTTTCAGTTTCGACAGTTCTCCAAACCTCGCTTTTATTTATTGTCTTGGGCACTACAGGGAGCTGTGTCATGCAAATGAATTGGATTAGCTTTTCGTCCTGTCGTTAGTTTATCTCCTACTGTCCTATGTCGCTCGCTGTTTTTTATTCACACTTTCACTAAAACAGGAAATTTTGAACTATTTTGTGTTGTGATCGACTTGCATTGAAAATTCGCTCTCGGCTACTAGATTTAAGGAAATGATGAAAACATCGTTGTCTCTATATGTTAAATTTGTTCTAGTTGATTGGTGCGTTGTATTCCATTAGTTCTGTGACGTTCTAAAATAATTAAACCCACGGATGTTTGGATTTTATGCGATAAAAATAAGAGATTTTTGTAGGACTCCAAATGCAATCAGTTTACTATATGAAAATGCAAAGACATCCAGCCATTTTATATTGTCAACATTTACGAAACAGAGAATGAGGACATCAATTGAAATACCAGTATTTGAATGACTAGACTGTGAGGGATTTTGCTACTCTTTTCCACCGTCAAATAATTATATGAGTATAATTGCTTTCCTTGTCACAGATTAGATGATGAGGATGAGCATTAAGATTTGACAGTTCAATTTCATCCTTGTGAATAATTTGGATATAATCTCTGAGAACACACCTTGGGTTTACCATAATGAATTATTTTCTGCATAAACGCAGAGAGTGTGTGGTTAGTCCGCTAGCCCGACCGCTTTCGGCCCTGGGTAGTAATGGTTCGGGCAACCGCATCGAAATGACTAGCCCTTTGTACAGTGGGGCAAGTGGAGGCGGTGGAGGAGGAATCCGTTTTGACAAGAATATCCACAAACAGCTCCGGGAAAGCGAGGATATTGACATGATGAAGTTGTCGGCGGAGTCACTGCCTGAGAATCGGTTGTCGAGTTTCCGCGACGTGTCCGATCTGAGTCCGCAGGTTCGGCGTCGGGCACAAAGGTATGTCAGGCCGTCTTCATTGATCACAGATCGTTATTAGACTACAAGAAGTTAATAAAATAATGCATTTATCTTGTATGACACATGTCAATTTGATAGTGCTGTGACAGACATTTGAACCTCGTACCTAATGATTCACAGTGTAGTGACCTAACCACTAGATCACATGCCATGACTGAAACTATACTTTTTTTTTTATCGCTAGGGCCATCGAACAGAATTCATAATTGAACAAAGCAATTCATTATTTATTTAAACGAATAGTGAAATGCGTGGTTTAAAGAAAAATCTTAAATTAGAAATTCGAAAAAGTGGTATTTGATATGTTTTAAACTGTCAAAAATGTAGGTATCAGGGTAACTTGTTTTTACATCTTTAAATAAAGCTATACGTTTAGAGAACTTTTCCTTGTTTTTGTTTTTTAATTGTAGGGATGTGGCAAGGTTCTTTTGGGTAACCGTTGTTGTGACTATAAACTTGATTTAAAAAAAAAAATCAACATTTGTTGTTATTGTTATTTTAAATGTACAAATTCCAAATACATTACAAGGCAAATGTATCCCTGTTCAACATACAAACCATGACTGAAATCATGTTATAGTAAGTGCCCATGCCGTGTATAATGCAACACTACCATTCAGATATTAAGTGCCTTTGAAGGACGAAACCAAAAGCACACGTACATTGATACAGTGAGCTACTCCTACTTTCTATAAATTGATCTCGCAGGGTAATTTGTCAGTGACATCCAAACCTTAACTACTATACTCGTGGTCTGTACGAGAAAAAAAAAACGGTAAAGGCGAGTGAGAGAGCTATGCAAGCAATTTGATAAAGGAAATGGACCAATTATTTACTTTGACATTCTGCAGTGACTAGTATATGAATATTACAAAACGCATCTCCTCTGGCTGTTGTCGTCACCTTTATTTTACCGAGGACATTAAAAACAAGAGCAAAGATGGTAATGGTCCGCGATATTTAGGACAGACATAGCGAAACTCGAGAATTATTTTAAAATTCCCCATTTTTCGAAATATAGCCTATATTTCGAAGAGTGTCACATTGAGCATATTATATGGAGAAACCTTACACTTTAAAATACATGTTATACAGTAAAGTAGGTCCATATTGTTATGGAGAGTAATTGTCACGTACGGACAAATATTAGCCAAACGTAGGAGGTATGAAATAACGTTATAATAGAATATTATTTATTATAGCTTTATCTAGAGTGTTTACTTCGTATCGGTGTAGGTGTTTTTTAAGGCCCAGTCACAGTACTCCCACAAAAGACCAACGTATCAACAAATTACAAATTTTGGCAAATACGTTGTTTTACGCTGGGTGTGCGTCAACGGACGTTACTCGTACGTTCAGTATTCTGGAACAATACTGTGTATTCGCTGGACATCTACCATGTCTATACGCTGTTTTCCGCTGCTTATTTTCAATTTGTATTTCAATGTACCTGCCGGACGCTGTGTAGAGGTGACTAATTTGCTACATAGCTACTCTTTTTTTCGAATTTTTCATGGCAATCATAAGAATAAGTGTTGCAAGTTTGTCTGTTCGCCATCCTGTGGTCTGGTCCACCTATTCAAACCACTCCAGATGTGTCTATCCAGGCCCTGGTTTCATGGTGGGGGCTAGCCGTGAATCCGGTATTTTGGAACAGAGGGCCAAGGGCGGCAAGTTTGAAAATAAATGGGCGCAGCAGACAATTTTCTTTGAAGTTGCAGTATTGACAGGTATTTTAATGTGTGATTCTCATATGAGACAAACAGCGGGTTGTTCCTCTTGTGTCCTTTTAAAGGGGAAGTTCACCCTGGAATTTTATTGGTCTTAAAAAATGCAGAAAAATAAAAGAAAAATATGAGTGAAGGTTTGGGGAAAATCGACCAAAATATGATGAAGTTATGAATATTCAAAATTTTGATTCTGTGACGTCACATGCGAGCAGATCTCCTATGTGTTATGTAGTGTAAATTCCATAAAATGTCATTTTTTTTCAGAAGAAAATAATTATGTCACCTGTGCGGTCGATATACCATCAAACATATGTTCATATACATGACTATATTCAATTGACCCATTCCTGTATCAAGAACCATGACAAAAAGACAAATTTATGGAATTTACATACACAACCAATGGGAGAGCTGCTCGCACGTGACGTCACAGAATCAAAACTTTACATATTCATAACTTTGCTATTTTTTGGTCGATTTTCTTCAAACTTTCACTTATATTTTTCTATTATTTTTCTTCATTTTTTAAGACCAATAAAATTCCAGGGTGAACACGGGAGAGGGGGAGGGTATTTTATCTGCGAACAGAACATACAGTTAAACATAAATAGAGGTACATGAATACCTCGATCCCCTTTCTTTTTTGTCATAGAACATACAAATCATTCAGCAATTTTACAAGCGGAAACACCGTTGACATTTTCATTTAAACATTATTCCAGGCCACAAAATGTGGCGGAAAAACCGATCCATACTAGATTAGTATTGTTGATTCTTTCATCCGCAAGTACGTCAAGCTGGATCCAGACTTGGCCATCTGCCGTCCAGGGGCTCGGCATTCGTCTATCTCTCTTCTCCCGTCTCCCCCCCCTCTCTCTCTCTCTTTCTCTCCATCCTCCCCTTCGCCCCCCCTCCTCATTCTCGGTCCTCCTACTTTCCTCGTCTATCTGTGTCTCTATCTACTTTAATCTGTCTTTTGCTTGTGGCGAAGCTCCCTCGACAACATCTCCCAAGTTAGCAAAGGACTAGGGTTATTTCTTAATGTCGATTATTTGATAGCAAGAATCTTGACGGAAACACTTAAAGTAGGGGAAAATCGTTGGGAATATTTATCACATTTACTTGTTTTTTGGGAGAATTGATGCGTATGGTAATATGAAAGTTTCCGCCTAATTCATTATTGTGCAATGATCAATAGATCGAATACGTTAAGGATTTTCTGCAAATTGTGACGTATACGTATAGAGATGTCGGGATAAAAAAAATTCGGGAGTTTGGTGATCGAATCTCTGCCTATATGTCAGGCAATTTATCTACTGTTGCCTCTCCAAACCCCGGTGAAGGTATGTGGTATCTGGAACACCTTAATTCACCCACTGACCGCATGGTGTAGGCTGCTCTATAATATAGACACCGACCACAAAAGCAGTAGTAAAGTAAAAACTGGTATAGATAATAACTGGTATAGATAATAATTACGTTCCATAAATGAATAGTAGGGGAGACCGGGTATGGACGTTACAAAATTCACATTTTGGGCCAGATAATTCTAATGAAAGAACTCACGCACTCCTTATTGGGTCTGTAGTTAGCCTATTATGTTGGCTAAAACCTGAGGCATATAAAACTTGAAAACATGTAAACACTAATTAAATGCAGCTTAATTAGTGAAGACATTTTTTTGTAACAACCTACCCCATATACGGGGTAGGTTGTTACACCATACGGGGTCAATTGTTACAATATGTAAACATAAGGGGTAAGTTGACAATGTATAAATCTCTTATACCATACTTTAATTTCAACTTTCCAGTTTCTTGACATCGTTAACAGTAGATCAAGTAGAGCTCTAGAATAGACAAAAGTAATAATAGAAAAATAAAAATATTAACACCTGAAAATTAAGACAAAATGTGATTTTACATATGTAATGTAATTGGGGTAAGTTGTTACATCAACATGGGGTTTATTAACACCTGAAAATTGAGACAAAATGTGATTTTACATATGTAATGTAATTGGGGTAAGTTGTTACATCAACATGGGGTATAGTTGTTGTAACAACCTACCCCATGGGTGATTTTACACACAGAAATCAACTGTAGCACAGTCATTAGGCAGAATTACAGGGCATGGCTAGGGGGTATATTAGTGACATACATGTACTATATTTACAATACCAGACTGTTATCATGTGCCTTCGGTTGTAAGAGCTATTACAAATTTCAATTTTTGTCAAAAATTTACTTTGAACCTTAAAAAATGGTTTTTGTTGATTTACTTTTTAATAAAACAACGAAGAAACCTCACGACCGGCAGTTCATCACAGCTATGTGTAGGTTGTATATAGATGCCAGTTAGCACATCCTCTCTTGTTCCATCTTAGCACACTGAGAACTGTAACAACTAACCCGTGTAACTTCCATACCCGGTCTCCCCTACACCATACAGTCATGCCAGTGCTTCATCTGAGAAGTGTACATGAAATTGATCCCAAGCACAACTGTAATAAACAAGCGATATACACCATCATACGAATGGCTGCTTTGAATATTCCTAATCAAGTATCATGGCAATATGAAAACCCGGAATTATGTATCTCACGGGTTATTGGGCGGCTAAACACATTAATCAAAGCAAATATGATACGGTCGGACACATGTTGCAACTTATGCCAATACTGACAAGATATTGCATACCTGGGACTGAGTGTAATATTTCATGTGTTCCATACGGTAATCAAATCGCAGTTATTTCCTCATTATATGGTCATGAACCACCTATTAAGAGGAAAACTAATGGACGTTTTGTGTATGCTTCATGGTATATGCGCACTCTGTAGTGGTTTCGTAAATTAAAGCATTTCTATTTCTGCACAGTATAGTCATGAAAACGGTATAGCCTATGACCTTTTCAGATCGTAGCCAATATCTGGTTGATATTAAACAGTGTTGTCAGTTTTGCCGACATATATTTTATTTTTCTTTCTCGATAAGCCCCCCCCCCCCTCCGTTAAACCAGTCGTGGTATTGTTTTTCTGCATCTTGTGGGTGTAAGGGGGTGATGAAACCGGCCCTACCCTGAACCCTAAATCAATAAATTATGCATGTATTGTAATTAGGATATTAAGCAGGATTGTTTTACTTGTATCTTTATCACGGTTATGACTCATGAGGTTTCCAAAATAGGGAAAATACCCAATCAATAACCAAACAAAAACAATGTAGTCGCTATCACCTTTATTTATAGTGTACCCAGAAAACAGTTTTGATATTGCGATAATGACTGAAATACAGAAATAAGACAGTCAGAAAATTTCGACAATGCTTGCTTTTTCTATAGACTTTCGATGATCTATGCAAAATAAATGTGCTCCATCCGTTCCCAACCTTTGAAAATGCAAGATATCCATTTTTATCTTCCAGTGAATAGGTCAAAAGGAGATCATACGTGAATCATTAAAATATAGGGGATAATGTTTATCATAAAAAGGAGTCCCCATATCAATCATGTACTAAACACGGATGGGCTGCTCTCGGCAAAGCGTGTCGAAAAAGCTCGGTCTTAGTTTTACCCCGGCCTCGTTTTATTTTCATAGCACATTTTACACGGTGTTATTTATAAAAACCAAAATAATTTAAATTGGGTTTCTTTCGTCATTCGCCGTAGTTACGAATGCATAGATCTATTAATCGTTCTATCGTGTTTTTTTTTTTTTGCCTGTCAGTAGTGTCATATGCGTTTATGGATCCACAGAGCATGGAGGCATTATAGAGAGCAATAGTGTGTTACTCAGACATTGATTGCCTAAATATATTTCAGTTGTAACATATATTTTCCCATACCTACCGTTTGCATCCGTATCTCACTTATATTTACACGTCCCATTCCATACAGCCACCACCCCATGACCACCACCATTACCGACAACAACAACAACTACCAACATCACTACAACCAACAATCACCTCACTGCCACCACCACCACCACCACCACTACTACTTCCACCACTATCACCACCACCATTACCATGAACAACGACTACCAACATCACTACCACCAACAATCACCTCACCAACATCACCACCCCCACTACTACTACTTCCACCACTATCATCACCACTAATTTACCACCACACAACTACACATCACTACAACCAACAATCACCCTCACGGCGACAACCCCACCCACCTCACTAACAACTTACTACTCACCACCCCATCACCACCGCCACACTCCTTACCACCGCCACCACCTCACCACTGCACTACCACACCCCGCCACACCTACCATCACTACCTTCGCCACCACGGCACCATCACACCACCCCACCATCACTACCCCACCACCACCATCACTACCACGCCACACCACCATCACACACCACCACACCAGCATACCACCACGCACCTCATCATACCATACACACCACGCACCGACCACCATCACCACCACCACCATCATCACTACCACCGCCACCACCACCATCACGATCTAACATCCACAATTGCAGTTGGTGATGTCCGTTCAAATTTATTGTTATATACCCTCTCAATTATTCGTAACGAATTTGAAATTAGCTTCACGCTTCTAAGTTAGACAAAATTAATCATCTGGGGGTGAATGAACAGCAATTCGCTTTTCATTATTATTTTCATGTTCGTCAGCATTTATATTGCACCATATTTTTGTTATAAAATTCAAGGCACAGTCTCCTCAGATTACGTAACACAAAAATTCTGCTGAAAATATTGTTATTTTTGTTTTCATCCATGCTTGCCATGCTGTGTCACCTGCACTCACATTCAATACATTTGCCTGCGTTAATGTGGTATTAAAAATAAATCCATATTTTGATTATATCTTCCAAGAGCTATGAATAGTAACGAAATATATAGCTTCCTTCCAACAACATATTTATGCGCAAAGCAATTGCGGGGCAGAAATAGCATCTGAGTAGCAATTAGCGATATAATTATAAAGTCAGGGGGGCATTTCATCAATGGACTTATCGGACATTTTATCCGACAAATTTGCTCTCAGCCAATCAGATGCAAGCATTTCAGTAGCTTAAAACAATTTGTCGGATAAAACGTCCGACAATTTTTTTTTCTTGTTTATTTGTCATTGATTCATTATGTGTATTGTAGTTTGGTGGCCCCTTTTTATAAGCTCTGCTTTCTCCAGGGTCACCAAACCATCATTGTATTTCTTTGTAAAAAATGTAATTTTAACTGTAATTTGTATATTGATGATGGTTGAAATAAATGAATTGAATTGAATTGAATTGAATTGAATTGACAAGTCCTTTCATGAAACGCCCTCCAGGAGTTGAATGTTTACAATACATGTGCCTATCAAAGGAAATACTTAAAAACAACTGTTTTCTTTTTCTTTTCTTTTTTTGTTGCTGTTAGAGGTTGGTCGTTTATCTTCGATATGAGTAATTGTTTAATGATATGATAAATTGTTAATGTAAGGTAGTCATTGATTTTCAGGAAATGATTCGACACAGTAGTCAGATAGTGACATTGCAATAAAAACTAGCGCTGCTTGAGGCTTTAATATATAGCGGTAGATCGATCACTTAATTAGATTATTCACGAGACGATTGGACTGTTGTTGACCGCTAATTGATCGCGATATACCTGTAGACAATAATGTGTTCGCGTAACTATCGGTCAAAGTGAATTCCCTGATAATAGGCCTATCGCGGGTTGTGCGGGTTAAAGGGATGCAGTAACATTGAATGATATTCAAATCCATTTTTATTCGATTTAGCGTATTTTGCCAACATAATTATAAACACTTAGGTCAGTCTGGTATCTCTTCAAAATTGCACGCTAATTGCTTTCTTTACCTTCGAGATATCAATGATTTCATACTCAAATTTTATAAACCAACACCGGATGGTTTATAAAACCATGTGCTTTTGCACAAAGCACAAAATACACATATTTCCTGTTGTATAGTACCCGTCTCTAGCGGCCTGGTGAGCTAGCAGCAGAGGGTACTGGTGTTCGGCTGTATGCTTGGCATTTAAATTAAGGGTAGTAAATGACTTCCATTTGAACTGAAACTTTCAGTAGTTTGTTTTTACTGTTGGAACAATATAATTTTATTAATCTTGATCTGATTGCTCTTCTTTTTGAAAGTTACCAAATCCCTTTAACCAATCTATCGGTTGAACATAATACGTTGCAAATCGATAAAGGGGCGGGCGTAGAGCGAGCTCCCTAAAAAGACAAATTGGATCGATATCAAGTAGCGCTTGATGAATACCGATTCTCCTTTGATTAGGACACGGTCGGGCGCCAAAGGCAATTAAAACGAGCACATTTCAATCGTATTTGCTTGTCCAATATAACACGTGCAATGTATATCTAGCAATTAGCTTGTATTGTTCAAAGACGTCAGTCTGGCATGCGCGTGTACTTTATGCTGCAGTCACACAGACACTTACGTATAGATACGTTTGTGTTGTTTTAATCTTATTTCATCTTCTATTCTATCATTTCTTATGTATTTGATATAATAAAACTGATATGCTTCTTAGTAAACACATTCGTTGAAACCATACAAAATGAAGATGATGTTGGGTATCTTTTTTCGTTTTCCCCTTTTTTATGCTGATTCTTATTGTGGCCACTCCTTTGTTCATTCTTTTAAAAAAAAGGAAAGAAACAACAACAACAAAAACGTGGAGAGGGTCGTCACTCATTTAACTATATACTTGAAAGAGTGTAAATCAACTCATTTTTTAAATGTTTTTCCCTTTGGTTTACATCTATAAAGCAGTCTTGTGTATCTCGAATGAACTGTGAATGAACCATAACCACATGGAGAAATGTCACGTGGGTGGGTAGCACGATAATTATCAACACCAAGCTTTTATAGGTTTTCGTACTTGTTGAAAATAGAAAGGTTAAACTAAAAATATGGATAGAATCTATTGTAATCCACTTCTTTTGGTACACATAATTATAAATAACCCGTTCAGCATTTTTTAGGACTTCCCATTTGTTACCTGGAATTAATATTTGCCTAAACGAAGGAAGTTTTAAAAATAGACAAAATAATACAAACAACTACACCTAATTGGCTTTCTGTTGTTATCAACATGACGAATTTTGCTCTAATAGGCAATATTTCTCTACTATTAATGTTTTTCACCGAAATTGTCCTGTATGGGTATTAATGACTAGTAAGGCTACACTAAGGCATTGCATAATAATACTAGTCAAACCAAAAGTCGGTTTCGTGACCATAAACGCTCCCACTTTCCATTCTAACTATTACCATGAATATAATTTTTTTTTTTCTTCTTCTTCTTTTTTTTTTTTTTTTTTTTTTTTTTTTTTTTTTTTTTTTTTTTTTTTTTTTGCTTATCTACTTTGATTTTGTCACTTGAAGTACGACCATAATGTGCATGATTCAATATTCACAACATATCGACTATATAATCTTGTTATATGATATATTTTTTTAAATTCCTATGACCATGAAAATGGATACAATCATTAAGCCCTCAAAATGACGGTATGGCAGATAAACTTGGTATAACGATTGTCCCGTTTATTGGTGTAGTATTGGATTGATCAGACATTGACATAGTATTACTATCTCATTTCTTATTATCTTATTTACTATTGACATTTCATTTGTTACTTGATAACAATATACAGCTGCGCTGACGAGTAATTTTCACAGCAATAGAATGATAATTCTAAGCAATATTCGCAGCTGCAAAACGTGCCCTATCTCCCCCCCTTTCCGCGCCTCTCTCTCTCTCTCTCCATCTCCGGTCTATCTTCCTCTCTCTCATTTCTCTCTGTCTCTCTCTCTCTCTCTCTTTCTGTCTGTTTGCCTGTCTCTATCTCTGTCATATTGTCTTATACCCTTCAACCTGTTTGAAGATATCGATATCAAATACATGTAATCTTGGGGGCATTTCATCAGAGGACTTGTCGGACATTTTATCTGACAAATTTGCTCTCAGCCAATCAGATGCAAGCATTTCAGCAGCTTATAACAGTTTGTCGGAAATAACGTCCGACAAGTCCTTTGATGAAATGCCCCCCAGGTAATGCTTACACACTAAGCACAAATAGGAGATTGGTCAAAATACGCATTCGGCATGGCCCCCAATCGGTCCGAAATTAGTTCTTTCTGAGTCATGTTTCTTTAGTGTAGCCTGACCCTCATGTAACTATCCAGATAACCTGATGATTTATTGAGAATTTCTTTGGCTGGAATTAACTAATTATGACACGTTTTGTAAACGCTTTTGTGTTTGAACGCCATCGCAGACAAATTGACCCACAGTTATAAAAAGGAAAATGAATTTAGCGATAACTTCAGGTCAGTTTACCCTTTTATATAACGTAGCCCCGTCAGCCTCGCTCGATGATTAACCAAACTGAATTTGGCCCACATAATTATAATTAAGATAGATTAAAAGACCTGTGATTAAAAAAAAACAAAACAAACAAACAACAACAACAACAACAGTTAACTGATGCATGGTTTAAGACACTGTAGTCCTGATATTTTTTTGTTTTAATATGATGGTCTCTATTTAAAAAAAATATATATATATCGTATTGCAGAAAGAAAAATGAAATTGATTTCGCATGTTTGTAGATTGTGCATTCTGATGATATAATGTAGGTTCCACGCTAAACAAATAAAACAATTGAAATATCATATTTGCCATTCCTAATTGGATTAGATTTATTACATGTGCACCATACTCCAAATCGTTCACGCTCATAGTTACACGATTGACTCCGTGTATGAAATTGATAACACATTTACAAGCATCATCTGGCGTAATACTTTCTACGCATAAATATAATTACACAATATTATATTACAAGGCAAAAATGTGAAATTTCTATCGGGCGATGTATTACTATAATTGGTTTATGACATAATTTACGTCTGCATCACAAATACCATATGAATTTCAATGTAAAGCTCAATGTGGTCCCATGCGTTTAATTTCATGTAATGATTTATTTTGAGAGGCACCCCTTATCAGCACCTAGGAATAATTGATACGACACTGACAGCTATAGTGTGCACAGGTTTTTAATTCAATCGGTGCATGCCAGTGGAATTATCATAATTTATTTCATTCTGAGCTGGACGGGGTAGGTCGATATCATTCGTTGCGAGGGATATATACATTCATATTAAAAACGCCTTGGTTTAATCAGGGGCTGCAACGAGTAGGGGCGTCGCTAGAAGGGTGACACAGGGGGAGGGTAAAAGGTAAAAAAGGTTTAAGTACCCTCTCCCCAATTGTATTATGTATTTGTAATCGTTGTGTTTGTTTAAACTTGGACCTATACTTCCGGACAGAAAGTATTAGGTCCATGGATTATTCTACTTTAGCACGAGGAGATTCTCTTATATACCCCAGTATGGAAAAAAAAAATCAGAAGAATTGGTTTTCTTTTAATAGTGTGAAATTTGATTTTAGATATTACTTGTTGTTCATCCTACGATCGGATGGTGCCCCCTCCCCCACACGAACAAACAATTCCCTCTAAACTCGTATTTGCCACCGTCTTTGATGTAAAAAGAGGCATGAGCTCAATTTTAGAAACAAAGCATAGGCCTTTATAGTGTATAAGATTAATCGAGTATATGAAGAGCTCATTTCCAAAAGGTACTATATACATCCATTTTCCATCAAAATTCATTTTTTAATTTTAATCTACTCATTTTTAGCACCTCTACCCACTGTTACAAACAGAAACCTGAATTTTCAATCTGAAGGATGAAAAAATTTACTTTCAAAAATCACTTCGTTTCCAAAAGGTACTACATCCATTTCAGTTCGTTTCCAAAAGGTACTACATCCACTCTTATGTAGTCCCATGTATTTGTTCTTATTGCATGTAAATAATGCGTAGTCGACTGGGTTCGCCAGTGCATCAGTAAAAATTAGAATTTTTGTTTACTCAATGCAACGTTTTTGTTATTTTTTAAACATGGCATCTTTTTAAAACAATATGAAATAGTACAAAATGTTCCTTTTTGAATAAAAAATTGCTGAGATACATGGCAATTTACATACTCTGAGATATTTCGTTTCCAAAAGGTACTACATCCATCAGAACAAAAAATTAGAAATTAATTTACAGAAAAACTTGCAGACCTAGATTTTTGTTAGACTGGTTTCCCTTTAGTATCATAGAGTAGAACAATCTGTAAAAGTTTAATTCCAAACAGACACTCCTATAAGTGAAAAATAAAAAAACGTGTTTTTCTCCGAATTAACAAATGTGGATGTAATACCTTTTGGAAATGACCTCTTCATATGTCAACCTAATTTGTATTGATTGCCTTTAATCTCATTAGCTTTTGATCAGAAAGCACCAATTCAATTCCCAGGATATAGGCTTAACCGGTAAGTGGGCATGTTGGAGTTATGCTCCTACTTATGTGGGTTACAAATTTAAGCGAAAATTGTCGCCGAACAGAACATGAAAAGACAATTGTATTATAAATGAGCATACCGCACAGAAACGCTTTCTTGACATTCAATAACATAGCTAGTAATTTTTTAAATTTAGTTATTCATTGTTTGCTGTACGTTTCACAAAAGAACCACATGTGTTTACATCAACATTATAGCTCTGACATTTAAAATAATACTTGCGTACATCCGTTTGGCATTTTATTCTGCGTATCACGTTTTTGTATCGTTGTCAAAAGCAAACGAATATTATTCCAATATTGATAGATGATAACAGTAATCATGAATAATAATCGCCTTGCGGGATGTGACGGACGTCATATAAACCAAAATAAATAGGTGTATTTTTCACACCTGACTCAGCGCAGATTGATATCAAGAAGGTGCTATTCCGAATGCAAGGGGTGTTTATTTCAACACAAGAGCTGGTGGCTTGTGTATCAAAGTGGTGCTGAATTCAAGGCTTATGGTGCTTATTTCAACACCTAGTTTGTTATGTTATCTATCCACTTCTCATTATGTATATTGGTCTCCACCTTGCTTTTTTTCCACTTTGTGGTGTCTTTTCTTTGGTTGTCATCGCGGAGAATAATATTCAATGTTCATGTTCTAAGACGGTTTGCTGTTTAGAAAAAAAAAATGGAACCTAAACTGGACATAAATGTGCATGACATTTAATGTCATGCACATTTATGTCCAGTTTATATTCCATTAGAGATGGCGTGGACGTTAAAGATAAATGCTAACATTACTGATTTAAAAAATATCAAGTCAAGATGAATACTAGCTTCATAATTTCATACCTAAAAACTTTGTATTTACCAGAAGATGTTTAATAAATGCTATAGAATAGCCTTCTTCATTAAGGCTTACAAAATTAATGAATAGGTCCTGTTATTAAGGATTTAGACCTATACCTTTTATTTCTTTGTGTAACCCACTTATTTCTATCAGAAACAATGAATAAATCGCATGGATCATGTAATCTATGACACACTTTTCCTCTGTTGCCATAGTAATTTGTCATTACGAGTTTTGTGAATCGTATCGTAATTAAATGTGCGCTTCCGTGCTTAGCATCTTTCCGATATTACGTCGTAGGATCATTAGCAAAACCTTCGGTGGCGCATCACATCTGGTGTTTTGCCTACTCAAAGAACCTCATTGTATTTAATGATCCAATTATAAGAATATTCCCATTTGGGACTTTTTTACTTCCCTTTTTCCTGTCTCTCACTGCCAGCGTAAGTAAGCGACGAGTTTGATTCCGCAATGTGACTGATCAACGTATGCTAAATGTTTAAGTCGTATACACGCGTGACGTAGCTTTTTGTGCGTCGATAAAATTTCGAGTGTCGTAACAATTCGTTGTCATGGGAACTCTGTAATAATCTAAATTACAATATAATACATGAAATTTTCAAAAGGACGAGGATTTGCAAGCAAGGAATACTTTCGTAGAACTTTCAGCAGATGGTTCTGGTAATGTGAAAATGAATAATTACACAATCAAACGAAACTTTCCGTTCATGTTTAAAACTACAAATAAATGGGAAATGCCATTAAACGACTGTCATAATATAATAACTCTAAATATTTATGTAAGAGCTGATTTATGATGTAGTAGGGATGATTAAACAGGGAAAGACGTCCCGTTAAGATGAATTATCGCGTTATATATTGTGATCGTGACTTTCAGCAACTTTTCGATGCTTGGTTGGTTGGTTGGTAGATAAAAATTTGGCGTATGATTCGGGTCGAAATAGAGACGCCATCTACGTTAGAGCGGTTGCATTCGTAATATTGTAAATTCTCGTAAACTAATTTGAGCTTTGCTCATTCAAACAACCAATTTGCTGTATATATTTCAGAACCAAAGTGATTTTTAAATGTGTAGTCCTAGTTCCAACACCAAAGCTAAGGCTTCATTTGAATTAACTTTAAAAAAAAGAAACTAATGTAGTTTTCATGTTATAGAACATTCTTCACTATACAAGACTAGATACTGTACAAAAGGCAAAGTCTTGCAACCTTTCATAATTAAAATGTACGCAAAGAAGACGAATAATTGATTAATGAAATCACTTTAGGAATAGATAAACATCAGACTGGGATTGATAGTGTACCCACCGGAACCCCAAGAGCTATTTTGTCCGCGAAATCTGCACCTGCGTAAATCATAAAATACCATTATCACATCCCGCCCGTGCGTTGGTCGTGCACTCAAGTAAATAAAATCATACATCATCTAAAGCTATCTTCTAAAAAAAAAAAAAAAAAAGGATCTAGGGCGTTTCACTAATCAAGATGGCATATAACTTGTCCATTAGAATAGTCAACTTGAATATAAGAGATAATATATATGACAATTTGAAGATACCGGATTAATGATTTGGTCTCTTTCAATGTTTTCCGAATTAGTGAGAGCAGATGAAAGTTGACCCGCATGATTTTGTGAGCCGTGGCAAATTATTTTATAATTCAACATTAAATTTGAATGCGTTCTGTCATGTTTATCCAATGTTACATCGTACATGTTGTTCTATTGCCCCTGGAATAGTGCTAACCATGCGTAAGTGTACTGTTGCCCCAGAAATTATTGTCAAAGCCAATATCCCCGGGACATAGTACTGCCACGCTTATTAATATCACACCTGACTATTGGATTGTGAATAGTACTTACCGTCCCTGGAAATTATTATTAAATGTTACATCTTAAGATTTTTCGAGGGAATAGTAAAGCAAATCTTATTTATTCCACGTGATACTGTTATAGGGAAAAGAATATGATTGTCATTTGTATTTTATTTCGCCCCTATATTCATAAATATCGAGCTAACAAGCGACGGGGACGGGTTTTTTCGTATTGGCACATTTTCTAGTTGAGAAAGTAAGCATGGGGAATTGAGTTATGTCACACATTGCTATTGAATGGGGATAGAAATATATGACTGTCATTCAACGTCACACATTACCATTGCCCAGGAATCGTATCATGCTAATTCATTGTTATACTTGGCCATTGCATGGGGATTAGTTATGTCACGTCTTTTCTTGCCCTCCGATTCAGAAATGTTGTGCTATTAGCCATGAGAGCTCCTGACACCACTCTGTCCTATTAGCACATTTCCTATAGCTGAGAACATAAACATGAGAGATTCAGTTATTTTACACCTTGCTAGTGCATGGGGAATAGTAATGTCATGATTACTTCATGTTACACTTTACTATTGTTATAGGAATCGTACTGCCATGCATATTCAATATTACACTTTCCTATCATGACAATTACATGGGGAATAGTTGTGTCACACCTTTTCTCCCTCTTTAATTCATGCTATCAGGCAAGCGAGCTGCTGACAACACTCTGTCTTATTAGCACATTTCCTCAGCTGATAGCATAAACATGGGGAATTGAGAGTTTATGTTACACTACCATCATGACTATTTCATGGGGGAATAGTACTGCCAAGCCCTCTTCTTGCCCTCCGATTCAGAAATCCATAGCTAAAACGCACCAGGGGGCTGTCAGCGCTCTGTCTTATTAGCACATATTCTAGATTGAGAACATAAACAGGGAGAATTGTGTCACTTTCGATCCCATCGCTTAGGCGCAAAAGAATACCAGGGCGGTGTATCACCACGTCGTTCTTAAAGTTACGAACGGCTTCACGAACGACTGAAACATGTTCTTGGGTGCTATTTTAATCACATGCTTTGTAATTTAGCGTAAGAACTGATCACCAGTCGTCCGTAAAGTCATTTGTAACGTATGAACGACTTGCTGAAACATAGCCAAGTTATCTCGAGGTGGCAGTAACGCCACAGGACCTTAAGAATATACGCCATGTGTTGACGCTTTGTGGATACATTTGACTGATTATCATTAATGAATACCTGTTTGGAATCTTTAGTAGGGATGGGGAAGCTGCTACAGAGGGTATTTTAGATGCCGGAAGAGGGACGGAACGTAATGTCAAGTACTATGGAACTTCAAAACGACGAACGCCACGAATTCGTGACGAAGCGACTTACTCGCCCTTAAAAACACTCCATTTTTTCACTTGAAAGTCGGCAATGCTTAACCAATCACTTATGGGACCCCGGGACTTTGCTAATTGTAATATTCACCCTTTTTATCAGTGGCGTTTCCAAGGGGAGAAATAGGCGTGCGCCCCTACATTTTGGAAACCAGTCATTAAATGTTAATAATAAAATTCAAAATAGTGGAATAATCCTGAATTTTCATTCTTTAATTTGGTTGTAGGTAAACTACCCCTGGACAATTACCCCGGAAAAAATATCGCCTGCCAAAATCTACCCTTGACTCTACACCTTGCCCCTACCCTATTTCTGTTGCAGTTGTTCTGATACGCTTTAATTTATCATTTCAATTTGATGAGACTCGAACATGTAGAAAGATAAATGTTTGAAATAAGAAGAATCGAGCACTCAAGTTTCTAACGCTTTTAAAGTTGTCCTGTTTCTGTAATTTAAGCCATACATTTTCTTATCCCTAAAATACCAACTTCAAAGCTCTGAAAGTATTCATAGAGGATTTATATTCCCCGCCCCTCTTTTAAAACCCTTGATACGTCACTGATGCTCATTCTGCAGATATATCGGCAATCTAGATTGCATGTTGGCCTTGTAATTATGACCAAGTTGTGCCATTATCCCACTTTCAAAATGCTTTCAATCATAAATGATCTGTTTGTCGTCTCTGCGTGTGTCTCCCTAATTCGTCTAAAATTAGAACACAATTTGAAAATTGCGTCTTGGTCGTCTAAAGTAGATCGTAAACAATTATGTAATGGACGTCCAAAATAATGTACGACCTCTTTATTTAAGATATAACATATTTTTGTTAGGTTTACTCTATGGGCGATGCAGTAGCAATGGTTATGTCATGTGGGGAGGGGGAGGACCCAAGTGTATTGTTGGTTTGAACGTGAGGGTATCGGCGTATAATCTGCTCTAAAAACGAAATGTTCTGAGTCAGTGCACAAATTAATGGTAGCAGACAATGGTAGATATGATGCATAAAAAGACACTTCAACATAATTATGGGTAATAAGCAGATAAAAAATGGGATTCCATCGGGATTCGATTCCGAGACTTCTTGACTGTTAGACATGCGCTCTGCCGACTGAGCTATGGCAAATGTAATATTGATGTTCTTCGGACTCCAAGAAAACCCATAACAATGCTCGATTCTGGTAGGTTTCTCTCTTTGTTCAAATTTATATACCGACATTTTCGATCATCCGATATCTAGGCATGTCACCCCCCCCCCCCACCCGGTCCCTCACTGCCCTGCAGCTTCACCACTGTCTATGGTTAAGGCTTATGTCATGAAGCATCCATTTGCGCAAACAACGTGAAAGTGATGTCCTGATAGCGGAGTGTGAGTTCGTGGAACCTTTTCCACCGCCAGAGGTCACATTTAATTCTGTTGGCGTTTTAAACGAAATGAGATTTACCTACAGACATGATAATTATAAAGCAACCAGTGAAGAAGCGTTTATGTTTCATTACAGCCTTGCCCGTATTTAATCAGTGGTTATGTAAATGATGGTCACGAAACATGCATGATAATGGTATGGCCGAGATGAAGGGGGGGGGGTGGGGGGTAACCAGCACCCTACCCCGGATAAAAGGATTTTCCCACGTGCCCCTCTTGATCCCATTAAGGTCTTGTCATGCTTGTATAGCGTACTTGATTGTTAAAGTGAAATTATTGTTCTAATCATGAGATTGAAATGTGGAAGACACTGTCTAAAAGTGCTTTGGAAAGGTTGATAACAGTTTACCTAAGAATAATTGTGTGCTATGAGGTGTTAGAATCGACAAACTAACCTGATTTTGCTTAGCGTCACATGCACTTACCCAAAAATGCATGTATGGGACAACACAAAATGTTTGGCCCTGAACATTTCAGCTGTTTAGGTATATTTTGCGACATATTATGAGCAATATAGAGCAATTGAGGAGCAATCCTTTACCAGGTGACCTTTTTTTACCATGATATTCTAATTTTGTTCATCTTTCCCACTTTAGATTAGATTCACTTTAAACTTGACACATTTGCCTATTCCCCGTATTTAACATGGATGCCAAGGTGTAGGCATTTCAAGGAATGGTATTCCCTTCACCTGGATCAAGTGTGGATAACTGAGATCAATGTCTTGCTAAAAAGAAGCAGAGAATCAAACCCGGTATCTCGTTAGGGGCAGTCATATGATTTGTAGGAAGGTTCGTTAGTCCGAACACACATATTTAGTATACTTGAAGGTTAACTCATCCATGGATCGTAATATTTCGTGTTATCACGATCCATGGTTAATTTTGATGCAATAGCCCGCAGGAGTTTCGTTATTCCGAAGGTTCCTTGATGCGAAATTTAAAAAGGGTTCTTTAATCCGAAAGTGAAATGGGGTGCGTAAATCTTAAAAAAAAAAATAATAATAATAATTAAAAAAAAAAGGTGTATTGGGCTCGTCAATTCGAAAGTGTACTAACCCCACCACTTTTCCCTATTCTATGTAGGATTAACGAGTCTTATTTCATTTTCGTATTAATGACCACTATTTCACAGACGGGTTAACAAATCCCATTTTATTATTCGGAAAATCGAACCTTCGGACTAACGAGCTGTGACAGATTGATCTTCTCTCACATTGAACCCTCAATGTTCTATTTTTCACGAATAGCCGCGGGTAGGTTACTATGCTGTCTTAAGTAGATCGTAAAACATTATTTTAATGGATGTCTAGAAATACGAACCCGCAATTTATGTCTTCTCGTTTACTAAATTAGCCGTCGGTGCAGAATGGCCATTACTATGTTTGAGGTACTTTACGTAAAAACATTTAAGTGGCCTCCAATTAAGGCTGTGTTTACGTGTTTTTTAAAAGCTTTTATAGAATTGAAGCCTAAGAGTACAAAGTTTAATATCTTAAAGCGGAGCGAACTGACCAACTCTTTCATGAACTGTTTGTTATAAATAATATATAGCTAGTCTTAAAATATGCATTTTGAGAAAAGTATTATTCATACACAGTGACTGGATAGATATTATGCGAACAGTTCTGTTCTGCTTACATATCTTTAGGCATACGAATACCTCAAAATGATTTTTAAAAGGAAAATCTTTGCCCAGAAACATTTTCAGATGCGTTTCGCTATTTGTCAAGATAAGTAAAACCGGGTCGAATTTGAAAGCAACTTTCTATTCCTCACCACAGTGTCCTTTTTGTTCGTGGGCATGTAAACACATCGTTTTGATTTTTTGATTTTTTTTTTTTTTTTTTTT
>CALNVZ010000649.1:6006894-6026646 GCA_940671915.1 Paracentrotus lividus | reverse complement strand
TTTTTGCGTGTATTTTTAAGGTCACAAGAGAAAAACACCTCGAGTGAACTCATTGTCCCCTCTATCACCTGATCTATCACTGACGATAAATCAGCATAAATCCAGACATATGTGCTGTGCGTCATCAAAAGGAAATCACGTGATCAAGAAATCGCAAGAACGCCACTCTAACATTAAGGATTAACTGAATGCTTGAAGATTCTACGGGTGTACAATCTGTGCCCGTAACACCAAAGATTACGATTGATAAAAAGTTACGTATTTATTTTTTTTCTCGTTGCCTATCATGGATAGGGGTGCTCTAGTTGATGATCGAAATCTTCAACCGTAGCCCGCCCCCACCCTAATCTTAATCAAATACTACCTAATCCAGAATGACTTGCGCTTCCAAAGAGGCTACCTGAGATAAAACAATCGTAACTATTTATCATCGTAAGTCTTGTATTACAGGGCAACTGGAAGGGTGATCGGGAGTGGTGGACTTCGGGTAAGGCGTTTTCATTTTCGTTTCGCTGCTGTTTTAGCGTTGTTATGACCGCGAGAAAACAGCAGAAAAAAGTGTTGATGAAGCCCAACAACAATCCATTCAGTATCTTGCGCCGGGGACCGATTTGGCTCGTTCGCCGATTGCAGTTGTAATGCACACTAACTTGCTGGCGAAATGGTCTAGCCTTTACCGTAAATATTTCCCGGGAAAGTTAGACATTGTAAGATTGTAGTAGTTTCCAGGCAACATCGCCATAGATCGATATGTAATTAAATGTGCTTTGATATCGTCCTGAAATAATTGATTGATTTCCTAGTTTTGAGCATAGAATTGCTTTATTGAGTGTTTATTTGATTGAAATGAAATTGTTGTCACCCTCTCTCAGCTAGCATGCTGCTCCTATGTATCAGTTTATTCTAGTTTTAGTGTTTCTTCTATCTGACCCCCCCCCCTCACCTTCCCTTTTCTTACTATACTACTTAATCAATCTGGGTCAGTTGCACCAAATATACAATTTCCTCTCCAGAAACGGTCATTTTTCATTACTTTCCGGTCTTTTCTTTCAATAAAACGGCGACCCCTTTTTGCGTTTGAAAGTAGACAATCAGTCGTCTAATTGCATTCTTCTTTCCAGCCAAATCAGAGGTGACTATCTAGATCAGGATATATGATGAAAAACAAATAAATATTCAACAAGTATCTATGTCACACGAGTGTGCAAATTTGCTTCGCAAAGGAAAGACCAAATTTCAAATAAACTGAAAAAAGAAATAAAAAGAGATACAATATCTGTTTCACCATTGAACGACTATAACATTTTGGAAGTAAAGAATAATGCAGTAAAATGTAGAATTGGTAGTGGCAATAGACATTTAATAATTTCGATAATAATCCAATACTGATTTATAAACAAATATCTTTAAAAAAAAATTATACAAGAACCTACAAACATGGCCCAGAAAACGAAACAGAGAGGGAAAAGATTGATAAAGTGAAAATTTAAGAAAAAACAGAGAAAGAGATTGTCAATATAATTTTGAATAACTAAAGAGACTGTTTTTATAAAACAAAATGTAAGTCGAGTGCAACTAGCTTTTGGCAGATTAGGAATTTGATTTATTCATAAGACGATAATTCTACGACTATATTAAATAAAGTAGAATCGGAGATTTAGGGATATCCAAGCTCTCCATCTCGAAACCCTTTCGCCCTATTCTCTAAGAAAAACATAGAAATTTTGTTTCAGATTGTTCATTTTATTTTCTTTCTTGAAAAGGTGTTTTTATTTGACAAATAAAATTGGAATATATGCGTTTCATATCCTTAAAAAGATCCATTTTGAATTGAAAGGTATTATCATTTTAAAGTTAGTTGTCAAATCTTGGCAGCTTAGTTCTGTAGAAAGAAATGTCTGGTTAATCGGAAAGAAGAGATTACTTGTCAAGTTATATCGTTTATGAACAAGAGCAGAAACAACTTCGTGTATGAACACGAGGAAAAACAAGTCCTAATTTACCGACAAAAAGATGTCAAATTTGCAAATTTCTTGCCAATGGATTTTCCCAACAAGTTTCAACAAGCAAAAGGGATAATAAATAATCAGTTTTTGTGATTTATATACAAATTGTTGAGAAGAAATACAGAGGGTGCTAACCCCACCCCTTCCTCTTGAGTAAATAAAATTCCATTCCCTGCCCCTCCCCCGATGTTCTCTGCCACTGCCATCAATACAGAATGATGAACGTTAAAACCTACAAATGGTGTTATGATCATCTGAGCACGACTGCTGCGTCACCTGCGTAATGCTTAGGTTATTATGGTTATGACCGCTTGACCCGTTTCGTAAAGCCGCCACCCCCATTATTCCACCATCCCCTCCCCCATCATAAAAGCCGATGCATGACTATGTCTTCGCAGTCGAGGCGTTATAATTGGCCTGCGTAAAGATAACGACTACCCATGCAGCCAATTCTCCGATTCCCCCACAAAAGTGCAAGGAGACAGTTGTAGCTGTGGGGCAAATCGATGGATAATTTCTAATCTTCATTGCACGTTAGCATTTACGAGACGTGTCACCTAAGCAGTTGATGCTTAGTGAACTGGTTTTCACTTGGAAAAAAAGAAGAAAAAACACGCCTGATCTTAATATCGGAAGGGAACGGGACAAATCTCGAACTAATTTCATTAGATTTCTCGCAATTATCAAGCTAGAACGTAACCATCGTTAGGAATTCAGACCCTGGGGTATATAATTTGCTATACTCAAGCTTTTTTTTTTCTTCTTTTTTCTCTTCTTACTTTAGAACTGATGATATCACATGTTTGTTAAATATTACTTAAACCATTACCTGATTTTCTCCCCCTCCGGGATTCTTCGGATATCCATTTCTACAATATTAGTTTACCATCTCAAAATATTCGAAGTGAACTATTTTCTTTCTTTCTAGTCTGTATTTTTTTTACAAAAATGGTACAACCGGGGGGAAATTGGGTAATCTTCTCAAACGCTATGTGTTTGCGGTATCAGATTAAACCATATATGTTTTTTGTTGATACACTTTATTTCGTGCAAATTTTTTTTTGTACAACAAAAGTTATACAGACAATTTATTCATTTGTCTCCAACGGTAGAAACCATGCAAATTGGTAGAAACACGCGCAACTGCTGTGTGATAAATATTGGAACCAGACAGCTATGAAAAAAATCATAGGCTGCCCGGGCGGGATTCGAACCCACGACCTGTGGATTGCTAGACCACCGTCATAACCGCTAGACCACCGGAGTGCCCGTAGCGATCAAGGTTCATACTATCCCATATACATGAACATCAAACGTACAGGAATATTTTTATTTTTTTGTTTCTACCAGTTTGCATGGTTTCTACCGTTGGAGACAAATGAATAAATTAATTGTCTATTTAACATCCCAACGACGTAAAAAATTCCTTTAACAAAAGTTATGCTAAATTTTGTGCGACGACGAGGGAACCAAAAACTGCCCAAACCTTTTGTTCCATCGCGGTCATTTCGGCTTGTTATGTTCAAAACCTATACATAAACATGACAAAGGCTTGGGATGGCGTGCGCAAAATGGACGTTTCTGAATTGTAGAGAACTAATCATAACTCGAGATCTACAGAAGCAAATTAGATGAAAAAATGCAGAAGATAGTTTGATTTTTTTTTTTTTGCTTTTTGGAAAATAACAAGCAATACAAGGTTTTGATTAATCTTCCCATAATTTAGTGAATGAGACATCAAAAATAAAAACTAGTCAATTCTACAATAGAAATACCTAGTGGAGTCTAAGGCACTGAATTCTTATTTGAAGTATAATTTTCTTTTCCTTTTTTTCTTTCTTCATTTCTGCAGTTCTTCAGCAGTTGACTTAGCTGCAAGGAGAGGCGTCTTCAGTCGCAGGCATTATGGATCTGTGGAACTGGTAAGTTTTTTTTATTTTTTATAATTATTCTCATTTTTTTTTTTTAATTGTATAAATCTACAATAGTCAATAATTAATTGGTTAAAATGTCAGTGTATGGTCGACTTTACAGTGCTTTCAAAATAAAAGAAAACCTTATTTTATGGCTGAAATTTGCTGCCGGAATAATCCAAATAATTTCCTTGATACGAATGGCATGGACCATGCCGGAAAAACACAGAGTCAAACACAGTGTGTCCAAACTTTGAAAACACTGAGAAAATTGGCAAAATCCACACAGTCGTTACATTGTGAAGGACGCGGACACTGTGTAGATTTGGTCCATTTTCTCAGTATCGGTACTAGAAACAGTACGGCACAAGTGTGTTCACATTGTATTCACACTTTGCGACACTGTTTTTTTTTTTCGGCTGGGTTGGTAGGAAGAAAAAACATTATCGCATGTGAGCAATGCATTTTTGAGATGTTTGGGGTACATACTTATAAATAAAAAACGATGATTGAATTTTCTCTTATAGAAAACATGCAACGCTTAAAAAATGTTATAGAATTTATAAAAAAATAAAATTATGCTCGCTTATCTTATCAAGGTATTTATTTATCATTATATGAAATTTATGGCATGAAATTCTTCTTTACGTGTCTCAGTTTAATTTAGTCACATCAACAAGACTGATTCCATTTTGACAAAAGACCGACAGAAGAACCACGTTACTATTTTTGCACTGAAGATATTTTCCCGAAGACACCGTTTCGCCTGACCCTTTGTTATTTCGGCTGCGTCCTCATGCATCCAAAAAAGCGCGAAACGTTCCAACACAAATCAGCCCAAACCTGAAGATAATATAAACGAATTATCATGACAAGCTATTGTGTTCTACCAAAATCCATAATATCATATTGTGATAACGGAATACAGAGGTCAAGATAACAATTATCGACTCCAATCTTTGTTCCTAGATAAAAATCAATTATTAATTTCCTCGAACAAAAACCGCAGTGCGCAGATACCTGAGATGAAATCTTGCCCGTGTATCGGAATACTGTTTCAATGTCTGCTGCACTGGATTCTTTTCATGGGGTCGAGACAACGAGTTTTGAAATCAATAATATTCATTCGTCCATTTCCCCAGGGTACAAACGTTAATTTCCTCCCGGTAATCAAATGAAAAATGATATAATTTTTCTTAGCAAGTGGGGTGTTTTGGTCACTTTCTATACCAGATAAAATTATTCCCAATTGTTTTGTATGTAAAGCGCGTCGGGGTAGTTGTAACTGATTTGAAAAAAATGGGGGTGGGGAGTTGTATGGCATTACAAACAGAGAGAGAGAGAAATAAAGACCCCTATGCGCCAATTAACTAAACGAGTCTCTCATATCAAAAGGACAAGTCGATACATTTTATAGCGTATTCTCTTTTCTTTTTAGTCTCCCTTTTTAAAAATTTGTTTTCACATTCCCTGTAATACAGTCATGACGGTTGATGAAACACTTGTCAAAACTGCATTTTGCAGAACACACGTTGTTTTCTTTTTCTTTCATTTTTTTTAAATTTTTTTTAAATACTTTTTTTACTTTTTATCCATTCTTCTGCTTTATTCTTTGCAAATCATTCACGGAGCAATTGCAGTATATAACAAAAGCGATGAGGGACTTCCGTAGCTAACGGGGACGTCTTTTTATACATTATTCAAATTCAGGCTGTTGTTTCATCCCCTCTTCACATGCCCCTCTCTCCCGTCCATCTTCATCCTCCTTTACATGTGTATACAGTCTGTATCAAATAAAGTGGAAGACATTTTTATAGTATGAAGATTAATCACAATCTGTTAGTGAATGATATTTATATAAAGCAGGAAAATCAGACTTTCTTCAGTTTTGTTTGGGTTTTTTTTTCACCTCATTTGTTGCTGTAGATCTTGAGATAGTATCAGTTTTCTATACAATCAAGAAAAAAAAATTTTGCGGGTGCTTTTATATGGCTTTGTATAAGTTTCGCACATGACTGACATGAACTCAACAAGCAATTTTAGTGTTTAGCTGCAATAGAAGCAGGATGGTTTATTGAATGGCATCATCAAACAATTTAATACTTTAAAACAACCTAGAGTTTAAAAAAAATAATAAGATATGGTTTACACGGAACTCCAAAATTGTAAGCGATCAGGATGTTTTTCTTCCGTTTAAAGAAACATGGGAATGTTCCAATTATTTACAACAATGTGTACAGAATAAATATAGAACAACATGAAATCTATATTATTTTTCACTGCAAATTTTGTTTTGCTACTAGAACTAGATAGTGTTAAATGTATTTGTCACCTCAACCTTCCGAACATCGCATCTTAATGCACGTCTGTCTTTCTCACATGACCTAAATTGGTAATGGCATTATCCCTTTACCCGAAGACTGTATCAGACGAAGTGACACGTTCCCGCTTCTTTTTACATGCTTGTATGTAATTATTTTGGCGGGGAAAAGTTGACAACATTCCCCTCTGACGACGTATGGTCGTCTGTTGAAAAGATCGAAGCCATAACTGGTGTGTCATTAAACAACAGACTTGGGCGACAGTTGGTACTTGATAGAAGGGGGAAGATAGGGGTGACTGATTATTTTTCATTCACTACGTTTCCAACGAAAATAGACTGCTAAAAATGCAGAAAACAGACTCCGTTTACTCTCAAATGAGGGGAGAGGGAGGGAGGGTCAAACGATTATGTTTGCTGGTAGGTCGTATGCAACATAAGTAAGCTGTATCTTGTGAAGTTAAGACTAAATTTGAGTTTTACGGGCAAAACTTTTTTTAAATATATGAAAAAAGTGCTCTGTTTACGCATGCTCATGTACATTTACACAGAGGGACTCTCTCTATATATATATCTCACTCTCTCTCTCTCTCTCTCACACACACACACACACGCACACACACACCCACCCTCACACGCACACAACACGAACACAACCTGACAAATACACACACAACCCAATCGCTACCCTTAAACACAAACACACAACCTTACGTAACATTACCCACACACACACATGCACATACACGCACACACACCCTTACTCTGTAACAAACACACCACACATACACACTCACACATCCTTACAAACAAACACCTCATCCCTCCTAGTAATGCCCCCGGCCGCCATCCCTCCCCGAAGAGGATTAATAGAGGTCGGACGGGTGTCATGAAACCTTGGAGAAATCATTTTTCCAATAAACCATTTGTCTCTGTCAAAGAAACCCGACACGGCTCAGCTTGTACATTCATTATGAATTGATTTTTTGAGGGATCATTTGGAAGACTTATCAAGCATTGCGAACGATGGATATCAAATTTAATCACCCGAGTACAAGCACATTATTATGATGTATCACTCGCAAAACACTTTCTTTTTTTAATTTCATTATTCGCATTAGAAGGTTTGTTTTTTTAATCTCAATCCGGATAAGCCTAGTTTGTCAGGATAAAGTGCATTGGCCCGCCCTTGTTGATATTTTTGTCTTTCCAACCTTTTCCTCTCAAATTCATAATTACTTGTACAGTTTTAATACTTTAATACAGCTGATCAATACAGCTGAACAGGCTCACTTGCCTGGTAAAGAAAACAGAGCCTATTAAGGGTCAAAATAACTCCATTCTGGATTATTGGAGTCATATGCTCTTCTTGGTCCATTATCGCAATATTAGTGCTCTGTAACATTTAGTTATGATCAACTGCAAATATATACATTAAAAAAAAAAAAAAAATTCTGATTGGTTTACAGTGAAATATTCATGCAAGAAGTCTATGCAACAAGGATTCTGTTTGGTTACTCTCGATTTGCAATTGATCATATCGCTTTATACAGGGCACATTTTTTTATTTTTTATTTTTATTTTATTTAATTTTTTGATAAACATTGATTTCAGTCAACCAGACACAATGTAATTGTTTATTTATTGACAGGTTAGCCCAAGACTTCTCAACCTAGTTGCGAAATTTCAAAAAGAATGTGATTGACTTAGAAATTTTTTATATTTCCTAATGGTTTAGATATGTCGTCACAAACTGTAATTGTATCTGGGGAAATAAAAATAGAGGGGCCTCTACATAATTTTGATGAAACGTAAGTTGTTTTTTTTATGTACATACTCCTACTTCTGTTATAATATAGCTTTCCTCATCTCGTTTGCGATGTCTTGACTTATTTTATGGCTACAAATAAACAATATAATATTTGTAATATTTTTTCAGCTTCCTTGAAACACAACTCCATAAGACCTGTCATTTGATCATAGTAATTTTTCTAAGGCACTGAACGTAAATTAAATCGAAAGCTCCGAGCAATATACACTCTGCGATATACACAATGGTAACATGAGAATTAGAACTGAGATCCATATCACATAGAGCCAGGAGATCAGAAAATAAATATCTAATTTCTTAATCTAGATGATTTGGATTGAGGTTATCACTTCGGCTTAATGCTAAAAAGGACCTTATCATTTTAATTGCCTATTATATTGTACACAATAAAAAGGGTTAGGCCCTTTTGGTATTTGGCTGACGTTGAAGCTAAAGGGCTTTACACCGGATTTGTCATTTTATTCATTTATCTTCTGTTTTTTAATTCATAGTTGTTTTGACCAGTATGAAATCTATAAATACCCTTACCTAGTGTATAAGTGGATAAACCTACTTGAAATGGTGTCTTATAACCTTTATACTTTATCTTCAAAGTCACTTTTGACAACTAAGAATTCTTTTATATGGTATCGGTGAAACCCTTTAACTATGTTTATTAAAAGCCATCCGTACTTTATGTGGTATCGTAAATTTCAAAACCCTCTACTCTTTTATTTTGTTAAATTCTTTCCAGATTTGATAAATTTATATCTTTGCCCCTCTCTGAGAAGTGGAATGAAGTTCAGATTAGTATTCTTAGTGAAAAAATATAAAATGTGTATGATTTTATACATTTTTGTAGCCCTGTTTCTAGATTTTTTTTTCTTTTGACATAAATTGATGTTACAATAGGGGAATTATGTCATGATTTCATTACTTGATTTTCGATATTAAGTTTCAAGGGTTTATTTCATGATTTTACATAAGTTTCTACAATAAATATGAGATACTTCTTTCACATTTCAACCTTACTATCGGAATTAAGCTTTATTTTTAAATTCTTGAAGGGTTGGGCTATCGAGGTTTTTTTTTCAAAACGAGAACGTTATCAGCAAGGGCGTCGGAAGGCCCCGAGGAGACAAAGGATTGGAGGGGAAAGACATTGTTAACACACAATAGTGGTTAGTGTTTAGAGCATTGGACTCATAATTGCAAGGTTGTGAGTTCGAATCCCAGCTCGGCCATTATCGCCACTTTAATTTTAAAAGGCCCAAGAGTAATTTCTGTCGTCTATAAGGTCAGCCACTATGACTGATTAACTTAGACGTAAAATGGTTCCTATGTAATTGGTTATATATATATATATATATCAGCTTGGTGTTGATCAGCTTTCAAAGCTGCTTTCAGAGTTCCTGGCTACAGGAGTTACTTTTAACATAAACAGAAACAATCGCTTACCCTCCAGTATGTTGTTTCAGCAGAGCCTTCCGACTGCATCAGGAGGGCGTTTCATGAAAGGACTTGTTGGACTTGTTGGACGACAAACTGTTAAAAGCTACTGAAATGCTTGCAGCTGATTGGCTGAGAGCAAATTTGTCGGATAAAATGTCCGACAAGTGCTTTGATGAAATGCTCCCCCGGTTATCAGCAGTAGATATGAAATTCTTGTCTCAAAAATAATCACCATGGAAACTGGCTATCCATTTAATAACCAATGATAAATGTTTTGTTTATGGTGAAGGTTAATATATTGATTTAACTATAGGTTACACTTGAAATCGGACCAATGTTCTCCAATTTCATTCTTCCGTGGAACCTCAATGGCCGCACCAATGCCTCAGAACCTTGGCATAAAGGTCTATATCCCTATCTTTGAGGGTCGTTCTTTGCACAATGAACATTGCAATAATGTATTCTAAAAGCATTAACAGGTTTAGTTTGCATTAGAGCCTCATTTTCACAACATTCAAGTCATTCCTTTTAATAGCTAGAAATATGAAAAATGATCATGATAATTGTAAAATCACTCGTTTTTTTTTTTTTTTTTTTTTTTTTTTTTACCATATGTACTTTAAAGAAATGTTATGATCGTTCTTCCCTCTTCCTTCATAGTAATATCTTCTTAACACAAAAACCTGTATTTCGTGCTCGTATGACAACGGTAGTTTTATTAACGTGGCGTTCCGTTTCAATATTTCTGGCGTCAGTAAAGATCTATCGACACGGAAAGAAGCGGCGACAAGTTTCCTGCCTCAGATATCGTGTACTAAGAGAAAAGACGTTAAGTAATGGACATTAACACATGGTTTAGAGACCCTTTTGCGCTGAAGATGTATAAACTCATCATATCTGACTGCCGTGCACAAGACACACTATACCGGGGTATAAAGTGCAGTACGTGTTGTACGCGCGGTTTCTCAGTAATCCCGCAAACCGCAGTCACATTGTGTGGAACGGTTACCGTACCGAACTCGAGATTGCATAACCGTGAACAGCAAGTCGGTAGTAAATTTGATTACTGTCTCCGTAGTGTAGCTAAAGCATCAATATCTAATTGAGTGGGCATAATTCACAATGTTAGAGCCTCTTTACAATTCAGTGCTTTTAAAGGAAAATCTATTTTGGATAGTTAAAGGATATAATTGTGCTAAAAATGTATCACTGTCTACAATTTCTATTTGTTTTTCCACCTTGTGTCCTACTTTTGTGGAACTGGCATATAGCTTTCCAACTTTTCTATTTGTTTAGAAAAAATATTCTTTAAGAATGACACAACATTCACGAAATGTTGAAGACTATAAAATATCATGCCGTTTGGACTAGGGAACGTATGATAGCTGAGAGAAAATATACCGGATTTCAAAATTTTGTCGTAATTACAATTCTTGTTCGAAACAAGTTGACAGTGATGTGGTTTAAACTACCTATGGATATCAAATTCCATTTGTTTTTTCACGAATAAAGATGAGCTTTTTCATTATCATTTTACGGCATTGTTATCAAGATGTTAACTGTTTGTAAACTCCACTTGATCCACTATTCAAACTTGTAAATGTTATTGCTTCTCAACGAGCGTTTTTTTTTTTTTTTTTCTAGTCAAAGCTTGATTAAAAAATTGATCAAAACAAAATATAAACAAAATTTGATTGTAGTCCCCATTTATCTCATGACCTTTTTCAATGCCTTTACATCACGCTGTCCTTGTATACGTGAAAGCTAACGGATTATTAAAATTTATCATACCGTCATATCTTGGAAATGCATCTCTTTTCTTCTTTTTTAATGCAGTCTTATCTACCATTAAATCATTTTTGCCCTTTAGTTGTGATTTTTTTTCCCGGAATAAACGAATGATATAACATTGTTAATTGTTTTTGGAAAAGGAACCTTTTCTTTTTGTGTGAGATTTTCTTGATAAACGCGTTTACTTAGTTTTTGTTAGAGAGGATTTATTGTTTTCTTGTTGGCAAGTTTTTCTTTCAGAGCAAAGTAAAATTTGGTTAGACGATCCTTGCAGCTCTTTAGCTCGGTACATATTCAATGAAAATAATTCTGCGCCAAGAAACTAGCGTATAATCATTTTAATAAATATGATTCTCAATGTATTTTATGTTGCGGTATTTTAAACTTCAGTATCAAAATTATAATACTTTATCTAATCTGAAACTTCGTGTAGACTTAAAAAAAAAAATAATGATATTTCAGCTGCATCGGCCCTTCATGATATTAGTGTAAAAATGAAGCCTTCAAAATACATTATACAAGAACCATTGCTTGCTTCACACGAAGCGAAATAATTGACCGGAAATAACAGACCATTTTGTTTGCAGCTATATACTGTACGTGTCCGTAATAGCAATTGTCATTCAAATATATAAATTGATGATAACATCTTTTTTGCCAAACTTTTAATTTAGCTTGCATATTTTTTAAACCTGTTAAACAACATCATAAACAAGACTAATTTACATTCAAGAAGCCTCTCAAAAGTAACCGGATACCTTTACGAACAAGAAATGAAGCTCTTCAAAAAAAAATCTCATTTGATGGATCTGAGCCGTACTAACTTTATTTTAATAAGCTGTGAACTTCACACGGTTACTACGAGCGTGGAGTCGCTATTGAACATCAGAAACGGGAAATGATGCCATCGGCGACTCTTTTGTTTTTCCCTCAATATTCGTTTGATTTATTGAAAAGAGGAAACACCTTCAGGTATTTAATAAGAGTGATATTCTATTTCGAAATGCCAGAGTGTCCGATAAAAGCTATATTCATATCTTTTAACAGCAAAAACGAAAAGAAAGAAAAGAGAAAGATCACGGTTTATTTCAATGGCACGATTTACTTTTTTTTCGGAGAAATAATGAAATAAACTGGGCCGTTCTTTGGTGTGTGATTACAAATTAGAGTGATAAAGGACTTTCATGTAATCAATTATATTCACGTCTTCCCTGAATGCTTTTGTAACAGAAATTTACTGGTGCCTTGGGGGTATGAAACAAAAGGGTTTATTACCACTACCATGACAAGTTTGATACGCTAATATAAAATTTTATCGCCATTCATACCCTTATGCGGTGAAAATGGAAAATTCAGATAATCTTCCGTTATCATTCCCCTTATATTCTAGTATAATCTTACACCTATGATTGATCCGACTTTTTGTGTATCATATTGCTTGAAATTTCAAAGTATTACGTCTGTTTCGCAAAAGCTCGATTACATCTTGTACAAAGTGACTTTCAAACATGGCACGTATATGAAATGATTTTATTTGTGACGTTTTATTTTTGCGGTAGTAGAGTTACAGAAATTCATGCAGCATATATATTTCCATTTGATATAAACTCATTCTGATTCATTTATTAAAAGTACAATTCAATGTACAATTCCAACAACTAGATAAAAAAAAAAAAAAAAATAAGATTCTTTCAAATTATCCTTGAAGAAATAGGGAACAATATAAAACAGTATAGAACTGCGAATACGAATTTTATCTCCTTCGCACCAACAAATGTCTTCAAGAAATAAAGATTCACTGCCTCGATTAAATTGGATTTTCTTACAAAAAGGAGCAAGCGTTTAAACGTGACTTCGTATTTTCAAAAGAATATCTGTAGAGGAGTCTTCATTAAGTTGACAGGGTTGTTGGAAAGGTTGACAAAACATTATTAAAGTTTGAGTTGGAGGCTTCTTTTTCTTATTAAAACAGAATAAAGTAGACAAGGTATAGACGCTATCTTGACTATCAACACTCGTATTGGGCGAATCAGGGGGAGGTATTGTGTGTGTGGTTGGGAGGGGGGCGCACATGTGTAAACAGACTTATAACCGAGAAGCAAATGGCCGGAGTAGTATTGCTGTAAACGTTGAAACGGATGGGCATCAAAAGTCTGAAATATTGAAATTAGCAGTTAGGGGCATGTTCACACAGCGCCCCACCCCCTCATGTAATTGCACCCACCATTGTTGATGTTAATGATTGGCACTTGCGTGTATTGCTTTATCCTTTCCTCCACCGTTATTATGTGGTTAAGAACAATACCTTGTCGTATATCATGAAAGAAATCTTTAATAATATTTACCACTTCTCTTTTGGAAATAAAGTAAAGCATACATCCCTACGTGCCATACAGTAAAATGCTTCCATAAATCAAGACCAACTTCTAAAATTTAGCTTTTCCATTTTCTTCGGATGTTTCCCATCACTGTTTCGCTTCTTAGTTTCGTAAACCATTCATCTGGATTCCGATTTCCCCTCAGATTACCCTTAAAATCAAACCTGATCCCACTTTCAGATCCTTAAAAGGGTCTTGTCAGGATTCGTCACGGAGAAGCACTTAAAACATCAACAGCAGTTTTGTTCTTTTCTTTATTTTAAACAGATTCATCAAGGCATTTATATCGTATGTTGGCTGTCGGAAATGGAGATTACTGGCAAAAAAGCATATGAAGAGAAAAAGATTTATTGATCAATCACAAAAGGAATCATTCTTTACGTAAAATGCGATGATTGTTCGGCGTGAATCCTAATACAAAGAGTATGCTGACGTGATCATTGTGACGTTTAGCTTTCATTTTGCATCCTTATCTTTTGGGTAAGACAGTAACTGTTATGGCACTAAAATGCCACTATTTTATTATTCTTTACACCCTTTGGATTTTCCAACTGGTCACCTCCTTTTTAGGTTTATTCACAGTAATTTCAACCTTGCTGTCTTTTTATTTTTTCCCTTCCTGCAAATCTTTTGAATACATTTCTTCATTGTCTCTGATCCTTTGTAGAATGCATTTTGAACAAAGTAAAAAAAAAATAAACAAAACATCCCTTTTCAACATTAGGTTCCCTCCCTTTTTACATCACTTTAATATACTCTCAAAATATTGACCGCAGTGCATAATTTGATAAAGTTTTTCGTCACCCATATTGTGTTGGGACATGCACACACTCCTTACTCTTTGTAAACGTGAAAGAAACAAATGTATCACATCGATCAAAATACATAAAATCAATCAATTACATCTCCCTAATATACCATCCATCAACCGCCATTACAAGCCTGTTTACTTGGTTTCAGCTTTAATTTTAGCGACTTGGCCTAACAAATAAAGTTGTTACCGCCTTTCTTCTTACCTCTTTCTCACTGACTCTATCCTTCTCGAATGTTCTTTTTTGTCTGTCTGTTTGTCTGTATCTGTATTTTGTTTTGGGGGGTTTCTTTTTCCTATAATAATACAACTAGTGATATTTTTTATGTAGCGCTTCACAATTACCTCGGTCAAAGGATTTAATTCCAAACTGCCCTTAGGCACACAAATTAGGATTATCCTATCCGGTACCCATTCACACCTGGGTGAGAAGAATTACGTGCCGTGCTGGGAATCGAACCCACGACCTTGCATTCCCAGTCAAGTGAAACGACCACTAGACTACGACATTTCTATGTCAATTTATATCCATCTGACTACCTCCTGTTTAGTTGTCATTCCCTCTTTTTACATTTTTCCTTCTCTTTTTTTTTTTTTTTTTTTGAACTTTATCATCTCTCTCTCTCTCCCTCTTTCTATTTCTCTCTTCTTTCACATTTTGTTTTGACCTACATACTCTTTCAATTGACCAGATTTACCATCGCATGTAACATAAAGGGTAAGTTCACGTAGATCAATCAGGTTTATTACGTTGTCAACATCAATATTAGATCTCGAACCTGGGACTAGACGGCCGACTAGAGTCTTCAGTACAGGCCCTGTGGCCATGGCTTCGTTTAGCTTGAATTACACAACTTCGACATGGGAACGAGTTTCTCTCGAAATGTGTGATTTCGACATGGGACGAGTTCCTATTCTCCACAAAGAAAAATACAAGTATTTTATTAATTATTTTTTCTTTAATCTATTTACTAATTCATTTGGGCCGTCACGTATTGAGGACGTTTTAAAGTAATCTAGACCAACTGACCCCAGGGGAAAATGGGTATGTAATGAATTTTTTTAGATGTGTGCAACAACCCAAAATACTCGAACTGTAATTTAAATAAAAGTAGACGTTCCATTTTAGAACCCAAGAGTGCTTGACTTGGCGTATGTACAACAGTTCTGTGTTCAAAGCTTTAAACAGGAAAAAATGGTTAATTATATCAGATTCCTTATACGTAAGCAGTAGCCTAATACATGATTTGAAAATCGGGACAACAAGCCCATTAGGGGCGCCTCCAAAATTTCTCGATTCTAACATGTGCATTCAAGGGGCGGTGAGAGAACTGCATGAGAGAACATCATTAAGAATAAAGAAATACATATGAACTTCCATTTATGATGGCTCAACCCCTTTAAAAAAAATTGAAAATTTGAAGAAAAGAATGGACATTGAAAATTGAATTTTTGATTTTTTTTAATTGTAAATTGAAAGTTGAACATACACATTCCCATGCATTTTCAAATAGATTGCAGCACATCTAACTGTCCTTATAAATATCCGTAGACATGCAGAAACATAGACAGTAGTAAATACTTTATTACATTTGCTCCATATTTCTTTTTTTTTCTTTTTTTTTTCTTCGACAACGTCTGGCTACTTCCCCGAATGTCACCCGATCCATGTAAGTGCGTGGTGATTCGGGTCACCCTAAAGTGGTATATTATACCATGTACTTCTCTTTTTGGCTCGTGTAACTTAAACCGGGTAGATGGTTGTAGGGTGTAACATGATTCTTGGTTTACTCGTGGTCAGCTGTTCAGCAGCTGTATCCAAGCTAGGGCTGATCTATTCTCATAAATTGGTTTTACTTCCTGATTGCTAGACAGGCGATCTACCGACTGAGCTATGGCGAACCCGGCTGAGCTATGGCAAACCCTTATGTCGATGTCCGTACTAGAAATAATTTCATATTTTGTAGGGTATAACATGATTCTTGGTTTACTCGTGGTCAGCTGTTCAGCAGCTGTATCCAAGCTAGGACTGATCTATTCTCATAAATTGGTTTTACTTCCTGATTGCTAGACAGGCGATCTACCGACTGAGCTATGGCGAACCCGGCTGAGCTATGGCAAACCCTTATGTCGATGTCCGTACTAGAAATAATTTCATATTTTGTAGGGTATAACATGATTCTTGGTGTACTCGTGGTCAGCTGTTCAGCAGCTGTAGCCAAGCTTTAGGGCTGATCTACTCATAAATTGCTTTTACTACCTGATTGCTAGACAGGCGATCTACCGATTGAGCTATGGCAAGACCTTATGTTGATGTTCGTCCCAGAATACTTTATAGTATTTAAATTTAAAAATCATTTAGGGCAGAAAAAAAAAGTATAATTGGGTACGTAACCGAAATGAATTATCATCGGTGTTTTAAAAGGTGTTGAAATTAAATCGGTGTTGAAATAAAAAGCACAAGATATACCCATGGATTTGAAGTAAGTCAAATTGTATATATTCATTGTGGTACAGTTATACATATCCATGCTATGTGTGTTGTGTGTCCAATTGTTTATATTGGCACATGCATAATGAAATCGATGGCAAGCTGAAATTTATGAATATATATGAAAAAATATCTTGGAAAATAAATGTCTTACATTGATCCATGTGCAATTCGTGTTAATCTCAGTATTCACAGACAAGAAATGACACATGAAGCAAAGTTTGCGGTTTTCCGTGATTTTAATATTTGTCCAGAAAACAAGACAAAAGGTATAAATAACAGCGATAGGGCTATTGTAAAGCCAAGCCGTTTCTCAAAATAAGACCGAAAAGTGAAATTACTGTTCATAGCAGTTCAAATAATGATGAAACAGAAGCATGCACGAAATGAGATACATGTGAATTAGACCCCTGAGATATGTAAAATGAGCACATGTTCTGAATAAAATTAACCATTTTCCTCAATTTCATAATAATAATACTAATCCATCCTCATTTCATGGCAAGGACACAGCTTGCCAAGGGGCCCAAAATGAGGGAAAACATAACTCCATCCACATTAAGCATACGAAGCAAAGTAACCAGTTTGCTAGACTTAAGTGGGTAAAACATATAAAATAGCATTCAGGGCTCCCAACAGCCCAACTGAATAAAATGTAATAAATTAAAACAGGGTATAATTATAGTCCGCTCGTCCCGACCACGAATTTGCTGGTGCCTATCGAAATCGGTTGCGAGCGAAGCCCCATACACATATTTTATATATTCACCTAGGAGAGGAATGGTATAATGTAATAACATTGATAAGGTCCAAAATAATAAAATCTCAGGAAGCCTATAAGATACAATTATATACTTTAAATGACTGAATAAAGGTAAAGAATCATAAAGTGATGTAGTCAAAATTACACCCCAAATTGTAAACGAAGATTAACGAGAAAACAATAAGGTAATAAACCAAAAAATAATGATTTGAGACTTATTCGGAAATTACATGAAATGAATGAACGAGCTCACGCAAGGGCGAAACCACCGCCTTCAACACAATCTGCCGAAAAATTAAAACCTAAAAACAAAAAGTAAGCCAAAAGTGGTGAAGAAGGTCGGATGGAAGTACGTGCGACCACTTAATGTGCGGCCGGGCTTAAGGCTCAGAGCTCCCATGCAAGTTAAATGAGTGGAGATTATAACATATAATCTAAATTAGTAGAGGTTGAAAGGGGAGGAGGTGGGGAAAATAATTGAAAGAATTAATACAATTGGAATAAATCACTGATTGGAAAGTGATGATGATGATGTTCTCTGACAAACTCACGAACTAGAATGATGCAAATTTTGGGGCTTGGATATGCCACGTGCATGAGAACAAAGCATTCGCTGTCCAATACTTTCTCACGAGGCAGGAAGTAAAAAACACCTGTCTCGAGTTCCAACCTTGAAGATAAGTTTACAAGCCGTGTGCGGTCTGGCTGAAGCCGAGATAACATACTCGATTAACAAACTTTGTTTATTAAGAGTTATTATCTCGTACTCCAGACAAGAAATGACACATGAAGCAAAGTTTGCGGTTTTCCGTGATTTAATTATTTGTCCAGAAAACAAGACCAAAAGGTATAAATAACAGCGATAGGGCTATTGTAAAGCCAAGCCGTTCTCAAAATAAGACCGAAAAGTGAAATACTGTTCAAGCAGTTCAAATAATGAAATGAAACAAGAAGCATGCACGAAATGAGATACATGTGAATTAGACCCCTGAGATATGTAAAATGAGCACATGCTCTGAATAAAATTAAACCATTTTCCTCAATTTCATAATAATAAACTAATCATCCTCATTTCATGGCAAGGACACCAGCTTGCCAAGGGGCCCAAAATGAGGGAAAACATAACTCCATCCACATTAAGCATACGAAGCAAAGTAACCAGTTTGCTAGACTTAAGTGGGTAAAACATATAAAATAGCATTCAGGGCTCCACCAACAGCCCAACTGAATAAAATGTGAATAAATTAAAACAGGGGTATAATTATTGTCCGCTCGTCCCGACCACGAATTTGCTGTGTGGCCTATCGAAATCGGTTGGCGAGCGAAGCCCCATACACATATTTTAATATCACCTAGGAGAGGAATGGTATAAATGTAATAACATGATTAGGTCCAAAATAATAAAATCTCAGGAAGCCTATAAGATACAATTATATACTTTAAATGACTGAATAAAGGTAAAGAATCATAAAGTGATGTGGCCAAAGAAGAATTCCCGCCAAACAGCTTGGGTCGGGCACCGAGTCATGCTGCCGCCACACCACATTATGAATCGTAAACGCCATGAACATCAATGCTGAGTTAATATTATCATACGCCAGCGATCACATTAAAATGTTCCGCCAACAAGAAGATAAGCGGGAACCGCGATTTAAAAGTCATGTACGGTTAAGAGGGGGAATCCGTAGGTAAATAAAGCTGGATAATTACCCAACTGCATATCAACAGGCATGGGTCAGAGATAACTTGAGGGGGATTAATAAGCCACCCCTGGAAGGCACGCGACCAGGTAAGCCCATACTATTACAATCACCGGTGTTAACGTTACAATAGGCATCTCTTGTTCGTCCTCCAGGGAAGCGGGCGACGAGAAGATGCGATCATCCCGGCACGTGGTGATGGCCGGCCAATCGCGAGCGACCGACTTCAAGCGAGCTAAGGAGGCCCCGCCTTTAACCAGACTTACAACGCTTCTCGCTGACCAGTGATGTGGAACCCGGGCACGCGCCGCCATGAG
>CALNVZ010000649.1:5973470-6003114 GCA_940671915.1 Paracentrotus lividus | reverse complement strand
TAAAAAAATTGAGATATAATACAATTGGAATAAATCATGATTGGAAAGTGATGATGATTGATGTCCTCTGGACAAACTCACGAACTAGGAATGATGCAAATTTTTTGGGCTTTGGAATCCACGTGCATGAGAACAAGCTCGCTGTCCAATAAAAAAAAAAAGAAAAAAGAAAGAAAAAAGAAGAGAAATAGCTGAGCAAAGTGCAGTGCTTCATAATTATTTCTCAGGCGCCCACCCCCCCCTCCCTCTCTTTCTCTCTCTCGTGTCTCTCTCTGTCTCTCTTTATATTATTTTCCACTATTCAGCCCTGTACTTTTGCCATTTTGTCTGTCGGATGATAATTTTTTTTTGTCATTGAAGTACCATTAAATCTTAGAACAAGTGCTAACTATTGGCATTTTCATAAATCAATATTTATTATAGGGTCAGGTTAGATCAGTGGATTGCAAACATTTAACAAAAATAATAAGGAATGACCCCGTAACGACACGGTTTTATCCTCCTTGGGCTATTCCACCCAGCCCCCCCCATCATAATAAAGGAAACTAGATGGATATTCATTGAAATAAGTGAATAGATTAAACAATATGACCGTTGATTATTATATTGAGAATATGGAACATGTTTATACGTGGCATTATAGAGACCTTATAAGAGACTCACCGTTTACTTCACATGTTTAATAACCTGTGTTATCAAGCACGCTACGGCGGCGTGTGCGTTTTTGCTTCATTTCTTCTTGGATCGATCGAGCTACGGTAATGTACCAAAGACCGAAAGTATGTTGGAACAGTCCCTAACCCCAGGCCATCTTCTAAATAGGACAGATGGAGAGTCTATACACTTTCACTGCAATGGCCTCATGAAATATCTCGGCCAAGACCTATAATTAGACAAGAAAAGATCTTTCTGCATTGTTACCCCCCCACAAGCCGATCCCTCTACCGTCCTATTCCGTTTTAATAGTTTTTTGTTTCTTTATTGACCTGTTTAGCCGAAAAAAAATGAAGTGTCGACTTCAAACTCTTATCTTATCCCTCTCGCCCCCTTCCCCCCCCCCTCCTCTCTCTCTCTCTCTCGTCTGTCTCTCTCTCTCTCATCATTGAGATCAGTTTACTTTTGTTATTTTCATTCAAATTACACCCTCGTGTATCAGTTTGTGCCCATTATACCCTGACTGACAACAGTACCAAGTTTACACCCCTCCCCTAAAAAAGTTTTCGTCCAATAGGCCGTATTTTACCTAGTAGGAATTATGATGTTATTGAAGGGACATTTTCGAAGCAGGGACTTTCGATTTTTTGCCTTGATTTGCGATAAATTACATCGTCATTTTATCCCGGTTACCATATTGATTCAATAAATTCGTTCTTTTGTATCTACTCCTTGTTACCGAATTGAAAATATATCACCTAACATAATCGACTGACTCATTTCGGCTTCTTGTTTAATAATTTTGAAGTCTCGGTCCAGGGGTCCGGGATCGTTTTATTTAGCCGCGCTACGTTGTAATTGATCCCCTATTGTGTTTCTCTCAAATTGATCGAGCAAAGGGCTTAAAATATGCTGAAATGCTAAAACGTTAGCCGCACATTACTCTAATTGGTTATTCCATTAGCAACTGACAATATTTTTATTCAATTATTTAATTGGATTTAAATGATGCCTCATGTGAGAGAATGAAACAAAACGCCCCCCTCACAAAAAAAAAAATGAATAAATAAAAATACATGATTTGATAATAATAATAATATAAAATAATTAAAAACAAATAAATAATAAAATAAGATAATAATAATAATAATAAAATAATAATAATAATAATAATGATATAATAATAGTAAATAGGATTTATTTAAAAAGATAATAAATACAATAAAATAAAATTATAAATTGAAACAAAAATATGTAATTATATAATAAAATAATTAAATAAAATGAAATTATATATTAATAAATAATAAATGATGAAATAAATTAATGTGAAATGAAATAGTAGAACAATTGCTCAAAAATGTCATATTATACATATTGGTGTATATAATGATATTCTGAACTGATGAGAGAAAATAGGATGTTATTCAAAATGAACATAATCGTTTTTCATATTTTTTTCCGAAAATCCTTGAGATGGTTTATGTAACATTTAATGTAAGACCTAATAATGATTGTTCTATAATACGTTCATTTATCATTATGATTCAAGATAACGTTTTTATTTCAAAGTTGGGATTAAGAATGTGGACAACCCTTTGGACTACATTTCACGAGAGGACGCCCTTTTGATATCGGAAATGTTTAGTTTGTGTTGTTTTTGTTTTGTTTTTTTTTTTTTCCTCTAATTCTCATATTTCTTTCCATTTGACGTGACGGTTGCAGGCGTTCCCATTGAATAAAACTTTATTCAATCCGGTTCTCCAAAGAAAAAGCGAGTCTGAAAAACTTCCTGCAGAATTACTGCAGAGAAATTGGTGTCCCTTCACAACACCCAGTCCCACTGCTGCCATTACTTTTTAACAAGGTATAATTTTTCCATTCGCGGTAACTGTACTTTCTGTTCAATTTAGTGTCGAGTTTTCGTGGTGTGATGGGGTCCCATAAACTTTCAATCTTCTAAAGCGCGATGTAATCCCTCTTCCTCCCACGGGTGATTTTTCTTCCCTATATTCTCCTCGTCATTTCAATCTATCATCCTTACAACACCTGATATATCCCGCCTTTGTGAAATGTTAGAAATGAAAAAGTCACAGTCCACTGTGTTTGCTTGGATTTCACGGCTTATATATTTGAATTTAGAATATGTGGCCATAATAAAATACCCGGCATCCACACCCGTAAGCTATGTATCAATCCCTTCTCGTATTATGCGAGATTTTTGAGCAAATGAAGCCGAGAGATCAAGGCAGTAAAGGTGGGTGAAAGCCAGGTTTAGAACAAAAAGGGCCCGTTAAATAGGTATCTCATAACCGGGAATGTTTGCGAATCATTGCGAATCATTTCCGAAATTGTCCTTTGCCAGCACACAAATCCTTCCTACCGTAGCGACTTTGGGGGGTTTCTTCGTTAGTGTTCGCCTCGGGTTCGTGAAGAGTTTCTAGCCAGTCACAATAGGAATAAACCTTTTACATAGTCAAACTTTTTTCCTTTCCGTCCATACAGATTATTTTTTGCGACTGTGCGAGTCTTCACGACCCCTTGTAACTTTTTTTACCGACCCTCTCCCCTATCGCTTATTACTGTTGGCCAGCATTTGCCGTCAGTTGAATTATTTTGATTGTAAGTGTAATTTTCTTCCCCCAGTCATATTTTGTCGATACATTTACCAGGGCTCCTTACACCAAAGTTTTGCGATTGAAAATCTGAAATCCAGTCAGCAGTTCCCAAAAGAGGCTTTTAATTTGCTCTTTGGCGAAATCGTTTGCGAATCATGTCACATTATTTGCACCAAACTGTTGTAGCAGTCGCACCCCCAATTGTGAAAGGGGCTAAATAGCACTGTTTGCGATTCACATAAATCGCAAGTTTAAGCTTGCATTCAATGGGGCGAAACGATGCTGTTCCTCGTTGGTTAGATCTTCGTTTTTTTGTCTAAAATTGCTTCTTTTTTTTTTATTTCTGATAGGATTGTTTAATCAACATGTTCGAACTTTAGTATTGTATGGGAGGGAACCCTGCTTATCACTCAAATGTTTTTTTCTCTGCCCATGCTGGCAAGCATATGCTACATCTTTTAGGTTTACGAGCCCAAACTGTTGTCAAAATAAATAATGGTGTGGATATAATATAGGGTATATAATTAGGTTCTGTTGGAGGGTTTTAATAAGGATTGGGAAAAAGAAAAAATATGACTTCTTCGATTGCAACATACTGAACTTTGTTTCCTAATTTATTTTCATATAGAAGTATGCAGTGTTAAGTTTAGGAAACTGATTTAATTATTGACACGTACAGCAAAATGTTTTGTAAACACGTATCAGTTCGTTTTTTGGATTCGCTTTGAATATTAATTACGCTTCCCACAATTAGAGTTTCTTCGTATGGCATTCCCATTCGAAAGAAATAAGTGCGGTTTCGTTTTTTGTTTTTAAACTGCCCTCTTAATCTTGAAAATGCAATCGGCTTGTGACTTCATAAATTAGGCTTATTTAATTAACCAAAATGATGCATTATTCATTTGAATTGGAAATTAAAAAAACAAGTATATGAATGTAAAATGTGCCTTTTGACATTTTTAAACCAAGAAAACGTAGCCAAATATCTTCTAAAATATTTTCAAAGTTAAAAAAAAGAATCCTCATATTAGGAACTTTATGAAAACCAACAACAAACAACGCCTGCGCCGTTTTGGAGGTTTATTTTTTTTTTTTTCCTCTTCTTTTTTTTTAATTTGCTTAGGTTAGTACTGTTTGTTTGTTGTTTTTTTGTCAACCGAACAGGAAACTTTTTAAAGAAATCTCAAAACATTTTCAAATGTCGCATTTACATTTTTCCATAATCCTTTTCATTCATCTAGCACCCGTCCTTTTCTCAAATTTCTAACCCCTGTTTATCACCTGATCTTTCTGGCTGCCATCCAAAAGGCGTCCGTTCCTTCAGGTTATTCCCATATTTTTTTTCTTGCTTTTAAGAATCAATTGACGGTTTGAAAGGAAAGTGATACTTGTTTACCTTAAACTCTGATAAATATTATTGTATATTTAGTGGTTTTATAAAGCAAGTTGTATCTATTTTGTTTTACGAAGATGTATCACCTCATTACAAAAGAAAGGTCATTGCAGTCAAATCTAATAATTGAGGTCACATGTCACTTACAACCTACACTTGCTACTCTTAATGTAAAGATTAGGAGAAAGCGCTAAAAACAGGGCGAAATTCCATTCTGGCAATAGGCGATAATTTAGGGTCAACCACTTTTTTGAATTTATAAGGAACTCATGGAAAAAGTTTAACGTCAGAACACCAATGGCTTCATCTAGGCGTACCCCCATCTAATTCTTTAATTTATTAGATATTAGTCTCAAGGGGACAATATGTCTAGAAAAATTGCATTTCTGTTGTCCCCTCCTATTAAGATAGATAAAAAGCCCTTTAATTAAGTTGTCACAAAATCAGTTAAATCTGTCATTGTGTTTTTGAACAGTAGAATACATGGAATTAACCATGCTTTCATTATTAAAGCCCGTTTTAATTAGTGTCACATAACTTTAACAAGCCCATTAATCGACCAAATAAAAGCTAAAATCTTTCATTGTGTTTTGAACATTAAATGGATTACTATTGAAGCCTTCTCAATTTGTTGTCACTGGAATTGACACAATGGCCAATATTTTCGATTCTTGAATGATAGTTTCTAGATTTGTTACATCGGTAGGGCTTAATCGAGTTATTCTTAACTCTTTTATAATCAAGTCATGGACTAGGACTTACTTGTCTAATAATACTTATAACCCAGATATCTAGGGGATCTTAAAAGAATGGCTGTTTAAATTTGCGTTCGTGCTGGGTTATAAAACAGGAGACAACTCGTCGCTCAGCTTCCGTCGAAAATCGTTGTCAATATTTGAATGCGTTGCTCATGGACATCGAAACCCCGGTCCGTCGTCATATTCTTCTTTCGATCTCTGGAAGGATGTCGTGATCTCGAAAGAGGGTATAAGAAAGATGGAGAGAGCATGCACCAGGCTTCCAGGCCACCGAACCCCCCCCTCCCACCCCGCCCACTCTGCCCCTTATGTTCGAGTCATTTTCACAAAGTTACCCTAATGTATTCGATTTGGCACGGTCTGCATCCATTGTCTATTTGTGAGCGCTATCAATGACGGTTCCTAACCCACCCCCCTCCCCCCCCCCCCAAAAAAAAAGGGGCCGGCAATGGATTTATTATTGACCAAGTGTAGGCCCCTACCTTTTTTAGCGAATTTCCTTGCACTTCCTAAAAATTTCAGGCCCATCCCAATGACACTTAGAGGCATATAGCAGAGGGTTAGCAGTCAAAAACACCTCTATTTCTTCCGGGCCTTTGCCTTAGTATCCTGCATAAATTATATTTAGTATTTATTAAACTCGAATTATTCAAATTTCTCGCCCCCTGACCCCGTTCAACTTATAACAACGAACCCTCTCGCTTACACCGCCCAACTTTAAGTCACCGTGATAAAAGATGATCGTATGAAATTTTTAAAGAGGAGTATTGTTAGAATCGATTCTTTTATCCTCGAAAAATATTGAACATACCCTCAAGATCAGAAGACAAAGAAGAACATCAAAATAGTGTAAATCTAGAGTCGGTCAACCATCCAGCAGTCGTATTAAATCGCCTAGAATGAATTTGGGACAAGGTTTAATATTGAGCTGATTTAAACCCTTCTGCAGGTTGCTTTTTTATACAACCATTGTAAATATTATTTTAGAATCTAATATTTAAAAGTTATATTTCTTTTTGATGACATAATTCTTCACATTTTTTTCGTTTTGTAAATTAAAAAATTTGTGCACAACCAAAAAAAAAATGAAAATGACGGGTTTACTTCAAGATGGAGAGGAAGCTTTTTTTTTCTTTAACATGAAATACAAATTATATTATTCATGTTTATGAATTTCTTTTAATTTTGCAATGAAGAATTATCGATGGATCAAAATTATAACGTTCCACTTTTCATTTACAGTCACCACGCAAGGACATATTTTACTGGATAAAAACGTTCCCAACCAATTCCAATATTTCGGGAAGTCCACAAAATAGTCAAAAAACTGTCCATTGCCAGTTTAATATGCCATTTAAACTTATTCCTCAATTTCTCTTCTATATATACCTTTTTATCTATCTTTTTAAAAATCAGAATTTAAAAATAAACGTTGTTATCTCCTGCTCCTTCGCAACCTATCATTCTGAGAACTTCGTTTTTTCTTTTATATGGCTAACAGAATGTCATCTTGGAATGTATCTTTAAATGTCCGTACCATTTCACGCTTATTTTGTTCGTTTTCATGTTGTTTTTTCTGTTGTTCGTTTTTTTCAAGGTTTGTCGTTTGTTGTACTTTTATTTTTTTTTCTGTAAAAATTGCGAATAATCATCCATGTCTATACGGTAGATATCTAGTGTCAGTCACTCTATAGCTATAGGCTTGAGCTATATTCGAATTAATAAATCCTCTGCGAGGAATTGTCGTTGACATCCAAGTTCTACAAAAAAAGGTTATTCATTGATCATCAAATTCAACATCTTCTGCTAAAAGCTCTCTTAACTTTTTCTTCTTCTTTCTTCTTCTTGGCATGCTTGGGTAGAGGGGTCTATGTTTTACTGGAGTAATGGGAAAATCTGGAATCAAAGTTGCGGTTTGAATATTTCCGATAGAAAATGAATGTAAATCAAGAAGAAATAGAGAACTATCTGTGGTCTTTGAAAGATTCGACTTAAAACCTACGGGAAATAGAAGAACCTCAGTTCGAGTTTGGAAGGATTCTATAAAACTAAGGGAATTGAGGATCTGCATGTTTGGTTTGAAATAATTCGATAAACAAAATAAAAAAGTCCCATTAAAGAAACTGAAAATTGATTAGGGGTTTGAATTGCATATTAAGTGCGTTGAAAGGATTTATTAGAATTAAAACGATAATGGATCACAAAAAAATCAATATGTGGGGGGTGTCGGTTCCCAGAAAAAATGGAAATAGAAAATAAGGATAATTCAGATGGAAATTAAGGAAAGTTAGAGAACGAATTGAGATGAAGAGGGATTTATAGAAATATATCTTTTCGTCTAATTGTGGGGAAACTTTTGTGTTTTTTGTTTGTATCGTTGTTTTTTTTAAATTTCAGAATTAAATAATTATTAGGGATGTGTTGATGGAGAAGAAATTACTCGTATTGTTTGAAAATTTTGGAAGCCTTAGTATAAAATGTATAAAGTAATTTAAAAAAAACAAGAAAGGCTCAAGTCAGAGGACCACTAATTGCATAGCGAAAATGACAATACACAGGCAACAAAGAAAAAAGGACTGAATTAGGCTTTAATGTCAAATTTTGAAATGTACCGCGCTTTTTTATTAATCATACTTTAAAAAAACCTATCCCTTTGTGTCAAAGGATATTCATTCAACAAAATGAATTGAAGATTCGGGTTTTCTAATGCTTTGATGTTAAAAAAATTTATCATCAATCGAATCAATTAGCAGAAGGCGCTCCAATTACTCCTAATGCCAGATCATGAGGATATAACCAATTTCGTGGGTTCGACTAAAGAAGTAATCTTTCATCCTCTCATTTCTCTAATTTTTCACTGAAATGGCATCTAAATTTAAAGAGTAAGTTAGAATGCAAAACAAATTTAATTGGGTGACCTGCAACAGGTATTGTATCCTGCTTTGTTCTGTTCCTATTTATACTTGTTCATGTGTGCGTTTCTGTTTATTGAAGATATTATTGAAACATTATGTTTTTGAGGGTTATATTAAACTCTGCCGCCTTTTTTTAGTATGCTAGCATACGTTCAAAATAGGGCCTAATAAAATATTAATGAATAACTAACAGAGCGATATCCAATTAATAACTGATTTGTACATTTTGTACTCTATCATCGTTCATCCTTATTTGATTTCCATTCCAATTGTTTTTTAACAGATTTTCAATAATACAGTATAAAGCTAATCCGATGCCGTGGATACCCATTTTAACACTTCGCGCGAGCACAAAAAACTTTATGTATTTTCATTTTCTTTTCGTTTTATGATCAAATTAGATTGAATTGAGTCATTTTGCCTCAAAAAGCTAGAATTGTGGATTTAAGCCCTTCAACCCGTGGTATATATTTTTATACGTTTTAAGAGATTTAGTTCCTCGAAACGAATTATTATCCAAAATTATTACTTTCAAATCAGACGACCGACATCCTGAAAAAATATTGAAGGCGTCCATCACTGTTCAAAAGATTTTTAGCCTTGATGCATAATTATTTTGAATTTACTAATCCTTGTTGTACTCCGAATGTCCAACTTGATTTTTGGGGTTTCATTGTGCCGACACACTTCGAAATTGTTCTTTTATCAAAGTTGAAATTGGATAGCTTTCCACAAAAATGTGCACTTTTAGCCCCACCCCCCCCCCCCCCAAAAAAAAAAAAGGAGTGCGTTTTTATTTAAAAAACCTATTTATAACAACATGCGAATAATGGTTCTTGATCGTCCTTTGCAAAGTGTAATATATATAGTCATTCAAGCTCTTTCAAGTTTCTTACTTTACTCCAAACATAAATTTCTAGAAAATGAGAGCAAACATGAATAGTGCAGACTAGCCTCCGTGATGTTCAAAACCCGCGGCAAACCAAACTCGACCAAGTTGTATAAATTCTAACAACACAACTGACACAGACAACCTTCGAACAAAGTTCAGATCCCATGTATCATTCGTCTGTAGCGTGGAGAACAAGAAGAAACGTTGCAATGTGGAAACAGTAGTGGTTTAGTGTCATTTCGCTCTCAGCACAGACCATTACGGAGGCGTGAATAAAGGATGGTTGTACGGTTCTCCCTGGGGGTACTCACCTCCACCGCTCGCGTCTCTTGATCACAAAATACATACGTCCGAGGGTTATTGAGGATATCATCACATTTTCTCGTTACTTATCTGGCTTAGGATGACAGATGACCATTCGGTTCAATCTTGTGACACTTGTTATTTCCAATTATTGTATCTCTTTCTATTCTTGTATTGCTATAACTTTGGAAACTTTTGAGAAAAGGGAGCGTTTGTTTGACAAATTTAGTACTGATGTCTATGAGGCTACTAGTATATGAAAAGCTGCATCTTTTCATAATTGCCTGTAAAAATCTAGGCTAATACTTTTTCAAATTAATTTCTTACCTAGCACATAATCAATTTCAATCAAAAGTGAATTTCACTGCCGCTTAGAAATTAAAAGCTTCCTATCTTAAGTGACGCGTTTCATTTATTATGACTCAAAATTCATAATGTAAAGGATTTCCTACATTTGCCAATAGCAACGTTATTTGGCCAATCAATGCACAGGTAAACCCCAAATTTAGCAAGAAAAAAACTGCCCCCCCCAAAAAAAAAAAAAAAAAAATAAATAAAAAAAATAAAAATCAGGCATTTGGGCCTTTTGACCCCACCCCCCTCCCCCCACCCCCAACCACGTGCCAAAAACACACCAAAACAAACACAAAAAAAAAAAAAAACGGATTTATGGACCGGCCAAGATGAAATGGACTCATCCCTCCCCTGACTGTAATTTGATAAAGACGATAATGGAATGCTGAAGGTCGAAAAAATTACGCCAAATTTTCCTGGACAACCAATAGGGGAGACCGGGTATGCGGACGTTACAAAATTCACATTTTGGGCCAGATGAATTTCTATAATGAAAGAACTCACGCACTCCATAATTGGGTTCTTGTAGTTAGCCTATTATGTTGGCTAAAACCTGAGGCATATAAACTTTGAAAACATGTAACACTAATTAAACTACAGCTATTAGTGAAGACATTTTTTGTAACAACCTACCCCATATACGGGGTAGGTTGTTACACCATACCAGGGGTCAATTGTTACAATATGTAAAACATACGCGGGTTGAAGTGACAAGTGTAAATCTCTTATACCATACCTTTAATTTCAACTTTCAGTTTCTTGACATCCCGTTAAACAGTAGATCAAGTAGAAGCATTTAGAATAAACAAAAGTAATATAGAAAATAAAAGATATTAACACCTGAAAATTGAGTACAAAATGTAATTTTACATAATGTAAATGCTTAATGGACATGAGTTAAGTTGTTACATCAACATGGTAGGTTGTGTAACAACCTACCCCATGGGTGATTTTCATACACCAAAAAAATCAACTGTAGCACAGTCATAGCAGAATTACAGGAGCATGGCTAGGGGTATATTTAGTGACATTACATTACTATATTTACAATACCAGACTAATCATCATGTGCCTTCAGTTGTAAGGCTATTACAAAATTTCAATTTTTGTCAAAAATTTACTTTGAACTGCTTATAAAAATGGTTTATGTTGATTACTTTTTAATAAACAACGGAGAAACCATTACGACCGGCAAGTTCATCACAGCTATGTGATTAGGGCCTGATTATATAGATGCTAGTTAGCACTTCCTCTCTTGTTCCATCTTTAGCACACTCGAGAACTGTAACAACTGACCCGTGTAACTTCCATACCGGGTCTCCCCTACTCTGTTTTTAGCACCCTCATGTTAGCATCACCATCTGCAGTTCGTAGGTTCGTAGAAAATAATGTATCACACTCCTTGACAGTTCTTTGCCGCATCGTAGAATGCATGAACCAAAACCGCCAACAATGTCGCCGCTGACAAAAAACAAAAAAAGTTACGTTTTGGGAAGTGGGAGATACTATTCGGCCATAAATGAGATAATTTCAATTCCTCTATCATCTTTCTCAAACCCCCGCTCTGAAGACATGCATCAATTCATGAATGTCATTAACCTTTCATGAAACCATTTCCTTCACAAACCATTGCCATGCAGGACACGTGAACAACATTAGAGTGAGGTAAACTGGCGGAAGCGTAACGACAATTATTGCTTACTTTCATAACACATAACTTGTATGAGGAGTAATTCGCACTTGATGCAATTTCTTTGAAATGATGACACCAGCGCATCTGGCATGACGTTCTTCGCTGAAAAAACATATGTGCCGCCAAAACGAACACGCACGCACCAACTTTTCCCCATCTGTATTGTTAATTGTAAATACTCGTCCGGGATATGCTATCACAAAAAAAATTATTCGTGAATCAAGTGTAATTCATTGCAAGTATCAATTACTTTATATGTGTGTTGCTCAAAATGAATTATAATTATGAAAGATTGTAATCGGACTTCGGTCGTTAGTTCCATTCATGATAATCATATAGAACTAACTATTTTTTTTAATTGATTGATGATTGATTAGATTTATTTATTATTATTTTTTTTTTGCTGCTAAATCGGCACTCATGTAAATATGCTGAAACAGCACTTCAGGAACTGATATAGCACTTCAAGTGCAGCTCAATATACAGCATCATAAATTAGCATGCCAGTTTTAATAAGTAGATTTAAGGTCTAAGCAGAACATTGCATCAAAATTGATAACGCCTTGGATCTTAATATTATTGATACATCATTCGCTATAATGTCATTTCGTTATAGGGGGGTATTTTTGCAGCAAAGCGTCTATCTTGTCAAAAGACTGATGTGAGATGAAACCCAACAATTTTCAACCTCCCTGATTGAATCACTGCTGTTTTGCATTTCCCAGTAAAGCGTATGATTAAAAACTATAATTATAGATTCTCTATCGCCTTTTACACCTATCCCCAATGAGTCCTAATTTGACCTTTCTAGCGCGATGATTTGTCTTTTGGATAGACTATTTTGGCCTGATTAATTATCAATCGATATCTTTAATCACCGGGTAATAAAAGGTCACTATCTATGGCCACATAGGGAATTCGCCACTCATATAAGTATATGATCATGCAAGCGATAAAATATCTTTGTTTCTACCTTTTTTCCAAACGATTATAATTCACGAAAATGTTTATTGTTTCTTGAAAGCTAACACATAATTTTATTAATCTCTCTCTCCCCCCCCCCCTCCTCTCTTTCTCTCTCTCTGTCTCTCTCTGTCTCTCTTTATATTATTTTCCACTATTCAGCCCTGTACTTTTGCCATTTTGTCTGTCGATGATAATTTTTTTTTGTCATTGAAGTACCATTAAATCTTAGAACAAAGTGCTAACTATTGGACATTTCTCATAAATCAATATTATTATAAGGGTATCAGGTTAGATCAGTGGATGCAACATTTAACAAAAATAAATAAGAATGACCCCGTAACGACACGGTTTTACTCCCTCCTTGGCTATCCACCCCAGCCCCCCCCCCCACCGTCAATAATAAAGGAAACTAGATGGATAATTCATTAAATAAGATGAAATAGATTAACAATTGACCCGTGTTGAATTATTAATATTGAGAATATGCGAACATGTTTTTATACGTGGCATTATAGAGCACCTTATAAGAGACTCACCGTTTACTTCACATGTTTAATAAACCGTGTTATCAGCAACGCTACGGCGGCGTGTGCCGTTTTGTCATTTCTCTTGGATCGATCGAGCTACGGTTAATGTACCAAGACGAAAGTATGTTGGAACCAGTCCCTAAACCCCAGGCCATCTTCTAAATAGGACAGATGGAGAGTCTATACACTTCACGCAATTGCCTCATGAAATATCTCGAGGCAAGACCTAGAATTTAGAAAGAAAAAAGATCTTCTGCATTGTCTACCCCCCCCCCCCACCAAGCCGATCCCTCTACCGTCCTATTTTCCGCTTTTAATAGTTTTTTTGTTTCTTATATTGACCTGTTTAGCCGAAAAAATGAAAGTGTTCGACTTCAAACTCAATTATCTATCCCTCTCGCCCCTTCCACCCTCCCCCCTCTCTCTCTCTCTCTCTCTCTCTCATCATTTGAGATCAGTTTACTTTTGTTATTGTTCAAATTACACCCTCGTGTATCAGTGTGCCCATTATACCCTGATCTGACAACATACCAAGTTTACAACCACTCCCCCTAAAAAAACGCTCGTCCAATAGCCGTATTTTACCTAGTAGGAACTTATGCATGTTATGAAGGACATTTTCGAAGCAGACTTTTCGATTTTTGCCTTAGATTGCGATAAAATTACATCGTCATTTTATCGGTTACCATTTGATCAAATAATTCGTTCTTTTGTTCTACTCCTGTTACCGAATTGAAAATATATCACCTAACATATCGACTGAACTCATTTCGGCTTGTTGTTAATATTTGAAGTCGTCCAGGGGTCGTTTTATTTAGCGCGCTACGTGTAATTGATCCCTATTGTGTTTCTCTCAAATTGATTCGAGCAAAAGGGCTTCAAAATAATATTGCTGAAATTGTAAACGTAGCCGCACATTACTCTAATTGGTATTTCCATAGCAACTGACAATATTTTTATTCAATATTTAATTGGCATTTAAATGAATTGCCTCATGTTGAGAGAATGAAACAAACGCCCCCCTCCAAAAAAAAAAATGAATAAATAAAAAATAATGATGATAATAATAATAATAATAAAAATAATTAAACAAATAAATAAATAAAATAAAGATAATAATAATAATAATAATAATAATAATAATAATAATAATGATAATAATAATAGTAAATAGATTTAAAAAGATAATAAATAAATAAAATAAAATAAATGAAACAAATAATATGTATATATAATAAATAATAAATAATGAAATTATATATAATAAATAATAAATGATGAAATAAATAATGAAATGAAATAGTAGAACAATTGCTCAAAAATGTCATATTATACATATGGTGTATATAAATGATATTCTGAACTGATGAGAGAAAAATAGATGTTATTCAAAATGAACATAATCGTGTTATTCATATTTCCGAAAATCCTGAGAGGTTCATGTATACATTATATGTAAGACCTAAATAATGATTGTTTCTATCAATACGTTCATTTATCATTATGATCAAGATATACGTTTTTAATTTCAAAGTAGGATAAGAATGTTGAGACAACCCTTTGACTACATTTCACGAGAGCGACGCCCTTTGATATGGAAATGTTTAGTTGTTGTTGTTTTTGTTTTTGTTTTTTTTTCCTCTATCTCATATTTCTTTCCAATTTTGACGGAGGTTGAGGCGTTTCCTCATGAATAAACACTTTTTCATATCCGGTTCCAAAAGAAAAAGCGAGTCTGAACTTCCTGCAAGAATTTACTGCAGAGAAATTGGTGTCCTTCACAACACCCAGTCCCACTGTCTGGCCATACTTTAAACCAAGGTATAATTTTCCATTCGCGGTAACTGTTACTTTCTGTTCAATTTAGTGTCGAGTTTTCGTGGTGTGATGGGTCCCATAACTTTCAATCTCTCATAAGCGCGATGTAATCCCTCTCCCACGGGTGATTTTTCTTCCCTATATTCTCCTCCGTCATCTTCAATCTATCATCCTTACAACCTGATATATCCCGCCTTTTGTGAAATGTAGAAATGAAAGTCACAGTCCACTGGTGTTTGCTTGGAATTCACGGCTTATATATTTGAATTGTAGATATGGCCATAAATACCCCGGCATCCACACCCGTAAAGCTATGTATCAATCCCTCTCGTATTATGCGAGACTTTGAGCAAATGGAAGCCGAGAGATCAAGCAGTAAAGGTGGGGAAGCCAGTTTAGAACAAAAAGGGCGTTAAATAGGGTATCTCACTGAACGGGAAATGTTTGCGAATCATTGCGAATCATTCCGAAATTGTCCTTTGCCAGCACACAAATCCTTCCTAACGTAGCGACTTTGGGGGTTCGTTAGTGTTCGCTCGGGTTCGTGAAGAGTTTCTAGCAGTCACAATAGGAATAAACATTTTAACATAGTCAAACTTTCTTTCCGTCCATACAGATTATTTGCGACTGTTGCGAGTCTTCACGACCCCTTGTAACTTTTACGAACCCCTCTCCCCTAATTCGCTTATACGTTGGCCAGCATTTGCCGCTCAGTGAAATTATTTGATTGTAAGTGTAATTTTCTTACCCCAGTCATATTATTGTCGATACCATTACCAGGGCTCCTTACACAAAGCTTTGCGATTGATCTGAATCAGTCGCAAGTCCCAAAAGGGGCTTTTACATTTGCTCTTGCGATCGTTTGCGATCATTTGGTCACATTATTTTGCACACAACTGTTGTTAGCAGTCGCACCACCAATTGTGAAAGGGGCTAAATAGCCACTGTTGCGATTCACATAATCGCAAGTTAAGTTGCATTCAATGGCGAACGATGCTGTCCGTTGTAGATTGTTTTTGTCTATGTTCTTTTTTTTTATTCTGATAGATTTGTTTTTAATCACATGTTCTGAACTTTAGTATTTGTATGGAGGGAACCCTGCTTATACACTCAATGTTTTTCTGCCATGCTTGGCAAGCATATGCTAATCTTTTAGGTTTACGAGCCCAACTGTTGTCAAATAAATAAGTGTGATATAGATAGTATTAATAGGTCTGTGAGTAGAATGAAAATATGACTTCTTCGATGCAACATACTGAACTTTGTCCTAATTATTCATAATAGAAGTATGCAGGTTAAGTTAGGAAACTGATTAGATATTGACACGTACAGCAAAATGTTGTAAACACGTATCAGTTTCGTTTTGGATTCGCTTTTGATATTAATTACGCCTCAACAATTAGAGTTTCTATGGCATCCACTTCGAAGAAATTAAGTGCGGTTCGTTGTTTAAACTGCCTCTAATCTTGAATGCAATCTGGCTTGTGACTTCATAAATTAGGCTTATTAACCAAAATGATGCATATTTTCATATGAATGATTAAAAACAAGATATATGAATGTAAATGTGCCTTTTGACATTTTAAACAGAAACGTAGCCAAAATATCTTTAAAATATTTTCAAAGTTAAAAAAAGAATTCCTCATATAGGAACTTTGAAACCAACAACAAACAACGCCGCGCCGTTTTGGAGTTTATTTTTTCCTCTTCTTTTTTAATTTGCTTGTTTAGTTTTTGTTTGTTTGTTTGTTTGTTTTGTCAACCGAACAGAAACTTTTTAAGAATATCTTCAAACATTTCAAATGTCGCATTTACATTTTTCCATAATCCTTTCATCATCTAGCACCGTCCTTTCTCAAATTTCAACCCTGTTTATCACCTGATCTTCTTGGCTGCCATCCAAAATGGCGTCCGTCCTTCAGGTTATTCCCATATTTTCTTGCTTTTAAGAATCAATTGACGGTTTGAAAAGGAAAGTGATACTTGTACTAACTTCCTGATAAATATTATTGTATATTTAGTGGTTTTAATAAAGCAAGTGTATCGATTGTTGTTTACGAAGATGTATCACCTCATTACAAATAGAAAGGTCAATTGCAGTCAAATCATAATAATTGGGTCACATGTCACTACAAACCTACAACTTGCTACTCTAATGTGAAATAGTAGAAAAGCGCTAAAAACAGAGCGAAATTCCATTCTGGCAATAGGATAATTTTAGGGTCAACCACTTTTTGAATTTATAAGGAACTCAGGAAAAAGTTTAACGTCAGAACACAATGGCTTCATCTAGGCGTACCCCCATCTATTCTTTAATTATTAGATATAGTTTCTCAAAGACAATTATGTCTAGAAAAATTGCATTCTGTGTCCCCTCTATTTAAGATAGATAAAAAGCCCTTTAATTAAGTTGTCACCAAATCAGTTAAAATCTGTCATTGTGTTTTTTGAACAGTAGAATACATGGAATACTCATGCTTTCATTAAAGCCCGTTAATTTAGTTGTCACATAACTTTAACACAGCCCATTAATCGACCAAATAAGCTAAAAATCTGTCATTGTGTTTTTGAACATTAAAATGGGGATACTTTTATTGAAGCCTTCTCAATTTGTTGTCACGGAATTTAGACACAAGGGCCAATATTTTCATTCTTGAATGAAGTTCTAGATTTGTTCATCGGTAGGGCTTAATCGAGTTATTCTAACTCTTTTATAATCAAGTCATGGACTAGACTTACTTGTCTAATAATACTTATAACCAGATATCTAGGGGATCTTAAAAGAATGGCTGTAAATTTGCGTTCGTGCTGGCGTTTATAAAACAGGAGCACCAACTCTCGCTCAGCTTTCCTGTTCGAAATCGTGTCAATATTTGAACTGCGTGCTCATGACATCGAAACCCCGGTCCGTCGTCATATTCTTCTTTCGATCTCTGGAAGGATGTCGTTGAATCTCGAAAGAGGGTATAAGAAAGATGGAGAGAGCATGGCACAGGCTCCAGAGCCACCGACCCCCCCCCCCTCCCCCTCGCCCACTCTGCCCCTTGTCGAGTCATTTTCAACAAAGTTAACCCTAAATTGTATCGATTTGGCACGAGTTGCATCCATTGTGTCATATTTGTGAAGGCGCTATCAATGACCGGTTTCTAACCCACCCCCTCCCCCCCCCCAAAAAAAAAGGGGGCAATGGATTTATTATTGACCAAGTGTAGGCCCCTACCTTTTTTAAGCGAATTCCTTGCACTCCTAAAAATTTCAGGCCCATCCCAAAGACAACTTAGAGGCATATAGCAGAGGGTTAGCAGTCAAAACACTCCCTATCATTCTTCCGGGCCCTTTGCGTTAGTATCCTGCATAATTATATTAGTATTTATGAAACTGAATTATTCAAATTTACTCGCCCTACCCCTTCACTTATCAACGAAACCCTCGCTACACGCCCCAACTTTAAGTCACCGTGATAAAGATGATCGTATGAAATTTAGAGGAGTATGTAGAATCGATTTCTTTTATCCCTCGAAAAATATTGACATACCCTCAAGATCAGAAGACAAAGAAGAACATCAAAATGTGTAATCTAGAGTCGTCAACCATCCAGCAGTCGTATAAATCGCCTAGAAATGAATTTGACAAGGTTTAATATTGAGCTGATAAACCCTTCTGCAGGTGTTTTTTTACAACATTGTAAATATTATTTTAGAATCTAATATAAAAGTTAATATTTCTTTTTGATGACATAATTCTTTCAACATTTTTTCGTTTTGTAAATTAATAAAATTTGTGCACACACACAAAAAAATGAAAATGACGGGTTTACTTCAAATGGAAGAGGAAGTTTTGTTTTTTTTTACATTGAAATACAAATGTATATATTCATGTTATGAATTTCTTTTAATTTTGCAATGAAGAAATTATCATGGATCAAAATTAAATAACGTTCACTTTTCATTTAGTCACCACGCAAAGGACATATTTTACTGGAAAAAACGTTCCCACAATTCCAAATATTCGGAGTCACAAACTAGTCAAAAACTGTCCCATTGCCAGTTATATGCCATTTAAAACTTATTCCTTCAATTCTCTTCTATATATTTACCTTTTATCTATCTTTTTAAAATCAGATTTAGAAAATAAACGTGTTATCTCCTGCTCCTTCGCAACCTATCATTCTGAGAACTTCGTTTTTTTTTATGGTAACAGAAAATGTCATCTTGATGGTATCTTTAAAATGTCGACCATTTCACGCTTATTTTTGTTCGATTTCATGTTGTTTTTCTGTTGTTGTTTTTTCAAGGTTGTCGTTTGTTTGTACTTTTATTTTTTTTTCTGTAAAATTGCAATAATCATCATGTCTATATCGGTAGCATATTAGGTCAGTCACTGCTATAGTATAGGCTTGAGCTATTTTCGAATAATAAAACCTCTGCGAGGAACTTGTCGTGAATCCAAGCTCTTACAAAAAAGGTTAATTCATGATCATCAAATTCAACATCATTCTAGCTAAAAGCTCTCTTAACTTTTTCTTCTTCTTCTTCTTCTTGGCATGCTTGGGGTAGAGGGGCTCATGTTTTACTGAGTAAATGGAAATCTGGAATCAAAGTTGGGCTTTGAAAGTATTCGATAAGAAAAATGAATGTAAATCAAGAAGAAATAGAGAATATGTGTTGGGCTTTGAAAGGATTCGACTTAAAACTAACGGGAAATTAAGAACCTCAGTCGAGCTTTGAAAGGATTCTATTAAAAACTAAGGGGAAATTGAGGATCTGATTTTGGTTTGAAAGAATTCGATAACTAAAATAAAAAAGTCATTAAAGAAACTGAAAATCTGATTAGGGGTTTGAATTGATGATTAAGTTGCTTGAAAGGATTTAATAGGGAATTTAAACGATATGGATCACAAAAAAAATAATATGTGGGGGTGTCGGTTCCCAGAAAAAATGAATAGAAATAAGGATAATTCAGATGGAAATTAAAGGAAAGTTAGAGAAGAAATTGAAGATGAAGAGGATTATAGAAATATATCTTTTCGTCTAATTGTGGGAAACGTTTTTGTGTTTTTTGTTTGTATCAGTTGGTTTTTTAAATTTCAGATTAAATAATTATAGGAGAGTGATGGAAAGAAATTTACCTCGTATTGATTTGAAAATTGGAAGTTATTATAGAAATGTATAAAGTAATTTAAAAAAAACAAGAAGGCTCAAGTCAGAGGACCCACTAATGCATAGCGAAATGACAATACACAGGCAAACAAAGAAAAAAGACTGAAGTTAGGCTTTAATGTCAAATTTTGAAATGTACCGCGCTTTTTATTAATCATACTTTAAAAAAAACCTATCCCTTTGTGTCAAAGGATATTCATCAACAAATGAATGAAGATCGGGTTTTCTAATGCTTTGATGTAAAAAAAAATTGTATCATCAATCCGAATCATTAGGCAGAAGGCGCTCCAATTACATCCTAATTGCAGAATATGAGATATAACCAATGTCTCGTGGGTTCGACTAAGAAGTAATCTTCTCATTTCCTCTCATTTCTCTAATTTTTCACTGAAATGCATCTAAATAAAGAGTAAGTAGAATGCAAACCAAATTAATTGGGTGACCCTGAACAGGTATTGTATCCTGCTTTGTCATGTTCCTATTATACTTGTTCATGTGTGCGTTCTGTTTATGAAGATATTATTTGAAACATTATGTTTTTGAGGTTATATTAAACTCTGCTTTTTTAGTATGCTACATACGTATCAAAATAGGGCCTAATAAAATATTAATGAATAACAACAGAGCGATATCCAATTAATAACTGATTTGTACATTGTACTATCACTCCGTTCATCTTATTTGATTCCATTCCCATCTGTTTTACAGATTTTCATAATACAGTATAAGCTATCGATGCACCGAATACCCATTTTAACACTTCGGCGAGCACAAAACTTTTGTAATTTTCATTTTTCTTTTATGATCGAATTAGAATCGAATTAGAGTCATTTTGCCTCAAAAGCTAGAATTGTGGATTTAGCCTTCAACCCGTGGTATATTTATAGTAAGAGATTTAGTCCTGAAACGAAATTATTCACAAAATTATACTTTCAAATCAGACGACATCTGAAAATTGAGGCGTCATGACCTTCAAGTAGCCCTTGATGCATAATGTATTGATACTAATCTTGTACTCTGAATGTCACTTGATTGTCATGCTGCCGACACACTTCGAAATTGTTCAAGTTGAAATTGATTAGCTTTCCACAAAAATGTGCACTTTTAGCCCCCCCCCCCAAAAAAAAAAAGGAGTGCGTTTTTAAAACCTATTTATAACACATGCGAATAATGGTTCTTTGATCGTCCTTTGCAAAGTGTAATATATAATAGTATTCAAGCTCTTTAAGTTTTCTTACTTTACTCCAAACATAATTTCTAGAAATGAGAGCAAACATTTGAATAGTTGCAATACAGCCTCGTGATGTTCAAAACCGCGGCAAACAAACTCGACCAAGTTGTATAAATTTCTAAAACAGACGACAACTGACACAGGACAACCTTCGAAACAAAAGTTCAGACCCATGTATCATGTCGTCTGTAGCGTGAGAACAAGAAGAACGTTAGCAATGTGGAACAGTATGGTTTAGTGTCATTTTCGCTCTCAGCAGACCATGTACGGAGCGTGAATAAAGGAGGTGATACGGTTCTCCCTGGGGTACTCACCTCCACCGCTCGCGTCTCTGATCACAAATACATACGTCCGAGGTATTGAGGTATCATCACATTTTCTCGTTACTTATTGCATTAGGGATGACAGATGACAATTCGGTTCAATCTTGTAGACACTTGTATTCCAATTATCTGTATCGTCTTTCTATTCTTGTATTGCTATAACTTTGGAAACTTTTGAGAAAAGGGACGTTTGTTTGACAAATTTAGTACTGATGTCTATGGAAGGCTACTAGTATATGAAAAGCTGCATCTTTTCATAATTGCTGTAAAAATCTAGGCTAATACTTTTTCAAAAATAATTTCTTACCTAGCAATAATCAATTTCAATCAAAAGTGAATTTACTGCCGCTTAGAATTAAAAGCTTCATATCTTAAGTGACGCGTTTCATTTATTAGACTCAAAATCATAATGTAAAGGATTCCTACATTTGCCAGATAGCAACGTTATTTGGCAATCAATGGCACAGGTAAACCCAAAATTTAGAAGAAAAAAACTGCCCCCCCCCAAAAAAAAAAAAAAAAATAAATAAAAAAAAATAAAATCAGGATTGGGCCTTTTGACCCCACCCCCCTCCCCCCCCCAACCACGTGCCAAAAACACACAAAACACACACAAAAAAAAAAACGGATTTATGACCGGCCCAAGATGAAAGGACTCATCCCCTCCCCTGACTGTAATTTGAATAAAGACGATATGGAATGGCTGAAGGTCGAAACAAATTACGCCAAATTTCCTGACAACAATAGGGGAGACCGGGTATGGACGTTACAAAATTCACATTTTGGGCCAGATAATTCTAATGAAAGAACTCACGCACTCCATATTGGGTCTGTAGTTAGCCTATTATGTTGGCTAAAACCTGAGGCATATAAAACTTGAAAACATGTAAACACTAATTAACTACAGCTTAATTAGTGAAGACATTTTTTTGTAACAACCTACCCCATATACGGGGTAGGTTGTTACACCATACGGGGTCAATTGTTACAATATGTAAACATACGCGGTAAGTTGACAATGTGTAAATCTCTTATACCATACTTTAATTTCAACTTTCCAGTTTCTTGACATCGTTAACAGTAGATCAAGTAGAGCTCTAGAATAAACAAAAGTAATAATAGAAAAATAAAGATATTAACACCTGAAAATTGAGACAAAATGTAATTTTACATATGTAATGTAATTGGGGTAAGTTGTTACATCAACATTGGGTAGGTTGTTGTAACAACCTACCCCATGGGTGATTTTATACACAAAAATCAACTGTAGCACAGTCATTAGGCAGAATTACAGGGCATGGCTAGGGGGTATATTAGTGACATACATGTACTATATTTACAATACCAGACTATCATCATGTGCCTTCAGTTGTAAGAGCTATTACAAATTTCAATTTTTGTCAAAAATTTACTTTGAACTGTAAAAAATGGTTTTTGTTGATTTACTTTTTAATAAAACAACGGAGAAACCTTACGACCGGCAGTTCATCACAGCTATGTGTAGGCTGTATATAGATGCTAGTTAGCACTTCCTCTCTTGTTCCATCTTAGCACACTGAGAACTGTAACAACTGACCCGTGTAACTTCCATACCCGGTCTCCCCTACTCTGTTTTGCACCCTCATGTTAGCATCACCATCTGCAGTCGTAGTTTCGTAGAAAATAATGTATGACCACTCCTTGACAGTCTTTTGCCGCATCGTATGAATGCATGAACCAAAACCGCCAACAATGTCGCCGCTGACAAAAAACAAAAAGTTACGTTTTGGGAAGTGCGGAGATACTATCAGCATAAATGAGATAATTCAATTTCCTCTATCAGTCCTTTCTCAAACCCCCGCTCTGAAGCATGCATCAATTCATGAATGTCAATTAACTTTTCATGAAACCATTTCCTTCACAAACATTGCATGCAGGACACGTGACAACATGAGTGGGTAAACTGGGGAAGCGTAACGAAATATTGCTTAGCTTTCATAACACAATAACTTGGTTATGAGGAGTTAATTGCACTTGATGCAATTTCTTTGAAATGATGACACCAGCGCATCTGGCATGACGTTCTTCGTGAAAAAACATATGTGCCGCAAAACGAACACGCACGCATCCAACTTTTTCCCCTCTGTATTGTTAATGTAAAATACTCGTCCGGGATATGTATCACAAATTATCGTGATAAGTGTAATTCATTGTCAAGTATCAATGTACTTTATATGTGTGTTGCTCAAAATTGAATTATAATTATGAAGATTGTAATCGGACTCGGTCGTTAGTTCCATTATGATAAATCATAATAGAACTAACTATTTTTTTTTTAATTGATTGATTGATTGATTGATTTATTTATTATTATTTTTTTTTTTGCTGCTAAATCGGCACTCATGTAAATGCTGAAACAGCACTTCAGGAACTGATATAGCACTTCAAGTGCAGTCAATATACAAGCATTCATAAATTAGCATGTCAGTTTTAATAATGTAGATTTAGGTCTAAGCAGAACATTGATCAAAATTGATAACGCCTTTGGATCTTAATATATTGATACATCATGCGCTATAATTCATTTCTGTTTTAGGGTGTTTTTTGCAGCAAAGGCGTCTATCATTGTTCAAAGGACTGATGTGAGATGAAACTCCAACAAAATTCAAACCTCCCTGATTGATCACTGCTGTTTTGCATTTTTCCCAGTAAAGGTCATGATTAAAAACTATAATTATAGATCTCTATCGCTTTTCACACCTATCCCCAATGGTCCTAATTTGACCTTTCTAAGCGCGATGATTTGTTTTTGATAGATATTTTTGCTGATTAATATCAATCAGATTATCTTTAATTCACCGTGGTATAAAAGGTCACTATCTATGGCCACATAGGGAATTTCGCCACCTCATATAAGTTATATTGATCATGCAAGCGATAAAATATCTTTGTTTTCTAAACCCTTTTTTCTCAAACGATCATAATCACGAAATATGTTTTATTGTTTCTTGAAAGCTAACACATAATTTTATACCCCTCCCCTTCCCCTTTCTCTCCTTCTCTCTCTATCTTTCTCAACTTCATGGTACACTGTTTTGTGATATTAAATCAATCTGATCTTCGTAAATGTATCAATAAAGAAAATGAGAAGAAAATATAACAAAATAGTACAAAAATATAAGAAAAGTACATTATGACACCGTTTCTCATTGGCCATGAGGCATGTTCGTGACTCCTGAGTCTCTGCTGTCGCGGAGACCTCGATGCGACGTTCCAATTTCTAGGGAAATCGCGCATGTTCACTTTTAAAAGATTTTTCCATCGCAAGTAAGTTGCGACTACTTTCCCAGTGAGATAGGACCTTGAGTCTTAAGAATTATTATTTAGAATTATAATGAACCTTAGATGCACACCAGACGAATGTGAAAGGTTATGCGAAGGACGATTTCCCTTCTTTAATCGTATACCGGCCTTGTTGGAGCGCTGAATCAACGGTCGTGATCGGATAAACGTCACATGCATAAAAGTGATGCGCTGAAATAATCGGCTTATACGAAGGGCAGTGACACTGTACGCGTCGACATTGACCATGCTGACACTGCAGGTGACAAGTAACATTTCCCGCCATTCGAGAATATTGGATAACTTCAGTTTTCTTGTACAAATTACTAATGGATGCATTCGCCCATGTTGTGTTTACATGTGCGATTAGTAATGATGTCACGTTGCTTCCTCGAGAGAGAGAGAGAGAGAGAGAGAGAGAGAGAGAGAGAGAGCAACAAAACACCTGCAAATTACCAATAACTTTCTATTTCGGTTTGATAATTGAGAATCGAAATTTACCCCCTTCCCCACCCTCCCCACAACTATTACCCCTTTCCATCGAGAAGATTCGTTATCTACATGCATTATTCGCATGTGACATTTTAGTCAGCCTCATGTGCAAATTACTTGGAAATATGCGTTCGTGGCTAGCATGGACAAGGACAGCGACATTTATTATTAAAAGAACCATGAATACAAGTCTACCGGGATAGAAGAACACCAAAAGTTGATGAAGTCGAAATACGATTCATTGCAAATATTCCTTCTTTAGACATTCTCTCATTAAGTTTCCTTAAATAGCGTAGGGGTCTGTGTGATCAGGTATTTGTGTCTAAATCGTCTGCATTTTTATGCTGATCTAGTACAAGACAAAATATAATTTTACAGTATATGCATTGAATCGAATACCTAAGAATGATGGTCACGTGATTAAGTGTCGTAAAATGTATTAAGATTGTTTTATTTTTTTGAAGACATTAAAATTCGAGTAAACTAAAATTGAAAATCCAGTGAAACTACTTATAAAAATGTACATGTATATACATCTTGGGCCGATTATTTTTTGACCAAGCTCTTTTCATAAGGGTTTTAGTGTTTTGAATCTTTGGAATGAAATCCAAGACAGGATGCAGCCGGTCAACAAGAGAGGAATTCTTGAATTCTTTAAGCAAGATGGGTTTCGATGACAAGAGTGGAAAAACACTTGTGTAAAAGAGCTTGGTTTAATAATTTTTGCCTGAGCTGTAGATTAATGAATAATACAGAATGTCAAACATTTTCTAGATGATATACTTTGCTAACAATGTGTCTTCATCTTTTGTCTTTTCTATTTTTGTGTTTCAGCTGGTGGCCACGGATCGAGAGGGGATGACATCGGGGCGCTTTCGGGTTGAAGATGGCGAGAGGGATGAGGTATGATCATACACGAAAAAAATGTCTTCCATATTTGTTGATATACATATATATATATATATATATATATATATATATGATAATAGGCCTACATTTATCGAACCCGATTACTGATTAATAATAAGAAATCAAACGAATACGGTGGTCATAAGACACATCAGGCTACGGGGCACGTGCCTGCAACGTAGCTTGCATTGCATGCATGTATCCGTCGTGGGCCAATTTCTGCGATTCGGACGTTTCTATAGGAGTGTTATTGTAAAATCCTCCTTCATGACGTACCTGCAACGTGCGTATCTTAAGAAAAAAAAAAGTATATATATGCAAGGCAAAGATTTTCTACGAAATCCGTCGTAGAAAGTTGTACGTTGCCTATACGACGTGTTGACACTACCGCATTAGTAACAAAGTTTCACGGGCTGAATGATTATTATTTTTTATTTCTATTTATTCCAACACATTTCGGGCTGCCCTCCATTCTTTGTTGACTAAGACCAATAGTATGAAAATATCTTTCTCCAGCATCACCTTCAAAAGCAATGCGCTTAGGCGTCTTCTCCAATCACAATGCGTCAGTCCCGCGGCTTTTGTTCAAAAAGACGATTTATCGGCTTTTGAATAGAATCCCGAAATCTTACTACGGCTTTAACACGTTAAAAGCTGAAAGCCGAATGTGTCCCAGGAAGCCGCGGGAAACTGACGCCTTTTGATTGGAGAAGACGCCTGACATCGTGTTCGTTGTTGAGATACAAAACTAAATAACTTAAAAAGAGAGAAATGTATAGAGAGAGACGAATAGGGGAGCAGTCACTGGGAGAGGAAAATGAAAATTGATGGGATGCGATTCACAGCCAAGAATAAAAGACCGGAAGCGTCTTTAGCAAATAAACAAAACGAACGTCATAAGGGTCATACCGAGAATAAGGCCAATCAGTGTCTTCTTGTTAGAAAGTATCAGGTGTTGCCTCCGCGTATAGTTGATTAGGCACCAGTGCCCTGTTTTTTTTTTTTTTTTTTTTTTTTAGGGGGGGGGGGAGGGGGTGTTTTTTTTTTCTTCTCTCTTTAAAAAAAATTTACATGTGTTATTGCATCTGTGGCCCCCTTATATTAAAGTATTGGAGATTTAAGTGGGTTTTAGGCAATTGGTACTACACTTCTTTTTTGGCCAATTTCCAAAGAAATTAAAGAAATAACCCTACAAAACCATATATAGATAGAAAGGTTATTTATCATGGAATCTTATGATTACAAACATTTTCACCAAAAAATGGCTAATTAGCATAAATTATGCAAATTCGCCCATTTTTTACAAGATCTACTGAACATCTTACACATTAGTAAGTCCATTTTTGGTACAGATGTTCTCTAAAAATATGAATATTGAATGAATGGATTTGAATTCCAAAATTGTCTTTTGTTATTGATCTATGACTGAATTTCTTTTGTATATTATTTCTTTTAGCTAATTATGTATTCATGACAATTTTACAAGAAAACTAAAACTGTATTTAAAATTCCAATCCATTCATTCATTGATATACATTCATTAAACAAGTATGCAAAGTTTGAATAGCATCAGATATTCCATTCTAGAGTTATCTTGTTATGCGCCTAGACAAATTATCAAAAAATGTATTCTGAGAAAAACAAAGGAAAACATAAGCTTGTAGTTTCCAATGTATCCAAGACATCAATGTTTTATAAATTAAGATGTAATATGAAATTGCTGAAATAAATGAGTGAAATAAACACCTATGACTTGGAAATGGAACAAAACTTTCAATTAAAGGCCATTGGCTGCATAGGCAGTGTAAATTACACAATTCAATATACATAATATACTATGAAATAATGACTAATTAAAGAAATTATGTTAGATTTGGTGTCCTAAAGTTAAGCCTAGCTTAAATCTGTGGATAACTATGGGTAGCAAAATATGACATGATCTGTACACGTTGTCATGATCCTTACACTTTTAAAGGATTCTGGAATCGTGCTTTAATGGTTAGGAAAGCTGTTGTACCCTATCGTTCCCAGGCAGTGTTTAATTACGATAAAAAAATCTGATAAATCGTACATCCACTGCTCAAAATTGGTCACATTTTTCTGCCCATAGTTACACCACACATTTATGCTGGGCTTAACTTTAGGACACTTTGTGAATACGGGCCTAAGACTTTAACTAGGCCATTTTTATGGAGCACGGGATTAAAATACACTCAGACGAGGTGTCACGTAACCACGTGCATTATGAGATATCTAAAGTAGATAGTAAACCATTTTCTTTTATATTTGCCAAAATGAGCTCTAACAATTGAATATTATTATTAATCTTATTGAATAATGTCATTTTACAAAGGAATTTTAGTAAAACTCATGTTAATCATTGAAGTCTAATGTAAAACTGAACATGTAATTTAACCATTTTAACCAATTTTACGCATAATAAATAGGAATTTAGCACTTTTATGACGATTTACTCTTTTGTAGCTCCACAATGTATCACTAAAAGAAAAATCGTACAGCGGGATAGCGTCTATAGCTTATGCCAAGCTTGTATACCGCCAAAAGATGTTTTGCAAGCATTATTGGTTGTAGAAATTAAATATCAATATCTTGAATGTTCTATGACCATCGGCTTCCTCTAACCTCAATTTCTATGGTGTCTGTGAAGAGACAAATCTTATAATCGTGCCCTAAATTTACCATACCATGATTGGCAGAGCACTACTTAATACACGAAACAAGATATCGGCGCCTGATATACCCAGAGTCCTATCCGTAAGCATATGACAAAAGATCAATAATAATGTAATCAGGTTAAACATTCTCTGATGGCATAACCCAGTTAAGATTCTTAGACTACAACATGGCGGATCCTAGGTGGGGCGCAGGGACGCCCCCCCCCTTATGATTTAAAAGCTCCATATTATGACGTACATGTTTAAATCAGACATTTCGGCAGTGCACCTTATCGGTCTGACGCACCCCCCCCCCCCCTCACCCCTATTTCAATCCTGTACTTCCACTGTACGATGGTCGGCCTACATACATGCATGTATGGCAGCCCTTTTTTTCTCTCACGCTCCAAATATTTCCGGATCATAATTAGTCAATGATCGACACATTCGCTCCTTGAAATGCTCTAAACTTTATTGTAGTTTTGGCTATTTCTACTTGCCACTTTGGCAAATGCGTTGTGTAGAGTCTACTAACATGTCATGAGAAAAAAAATGCTAACGAATAATATTTAGATTTCATGCTAAAATAATGGTGGTCTTTTAAGAAATATAAGGCTCCTTCACAAATTGAATCAAGAAGCAA
>CALNVZ010000649.1:5961668-5973445 GCA_940671915.1 Paracentrotus lividus | reverse complement strand
AGCGGGATAGCGTCTATTAGCTTAGCCAAGTTGTATACCGCCAAAAGATGTTGCAAGCATTTATGTTTGTAGAGAATTAAATATCAATATCTTGAATGTTCTATGACCATCGGCTTCTCAACCTCAATTTCTATGGTGTCTGTGAAGAGACAAATCTTATAATCTGCCCTAAATTTTACCCTATCCATGATTGGCAGAGCACTACTTAATACACGAAACAAGATATCGGCGCCTGATATACCCAGAGTCCTATCCGTAAGATATGAAAAAGACATCAATAATAATGTAATCAGGTTAAACTTCTTGATGGCATAACCCAGTTAGAGATTCTTAGGACTACAACAGTGGCGATCGGTGGGGCGCAGGGGACGCCCCCCCCCCTTATGATTTAAAAGCTCATAATATTACTGTACATGTTAAATCAGACAATTTCGGCAGTGCACCTATCGGTCTGACGCACCCCCCCCCCCCCTCATCCCCTATTTTCAAGTCCTGTATCTGCCACTGTACGATGTCGGCCTACATACATGCATGTATGGCAGCCCTTTTCTCCTCACGCTCCAAATTATTTCCGGATCATAATTAGTCAATGATCGCACACATTCGCTTCCTTGAAATGCATCTAACTTTATTGTAGTTTTGCTATTTTCTACTTGCACTTTGGCAATGCGTTGTGTAGAGTCTACTAAACATGTCATTGAGAAAAAAAATGCTAACGAATAATATTTTGATTTCAGCACTAAATAATGTGGGTCTTTTAAGAAAATAAGGCTCCTTCACAAATTGAATCAAGAAGCAAAAAAAAAAAAAAAAAAAAAAAATGCCTTAACAAATGTAGTTCCCTCGTTAAATAACAACCCCCCCCAACAAAAAAATAAATAAATAAAAATAAAAAGAATAAAAATAAATATATAAATAAATAAATAATTAAATGAAATAAATAAATAGATAAATAAGTAAATAAATAAATTTAATTAAAAAATAAATAAACAAATAAAAAAAAATTAAAATAAAATAATAAAAAAAATAGTCCTTGATAGTGCCGCGGTTCAACTTCGGAGTATTTATGGCACTGTGCGGTTCATGCAAAATAGACAAAACGACGGTTTTCGACACACCATGCGGGCACCGCAGGTTAAATGTGACTGCGACATACGGTGCCGTGAGTTTCATGATTATGTTTGCCTCTGCATGAAGCCAAGACCTAAATATACACCACTGATATGACCAATCAAACATGATGATAATATATTTAAAAGCTTAATCATATTTATTACCAAAAAATGGGGCAGTAGCCCACAAAATACGTCACAGTTATGTATTCCAAACAATTATGAAATTATGAATTATTAACTCAATTGTCCTTATTGGAACATCACTAAATTTCATGCGATAATTACATTTTCGTAAACTTTTCGCTCTTGCTTAAAATTAGTAAGTACATCGCAAATTATCCTATTCGCATTGTTCTTCTTCTTCTCCTCCTCCTTCTTCTTTTCTTCTCCTCCTTCTTCTTTTCTTTTACTCTTCCTCCTTCTCCTCCTCCTTCTTCTTCTTCTTCTTCTTTTTCTTTACTGCCTACTTCTATCCTGAAGATTCTTGAATATTATGGGGAAAGGTTGACAATGAAAGGAATGTGGAAAATTATGATAAATATGAAAAATAAATAAATATAAATAAATAATACATTCATTTATACAATAATGTTACTGCGTAGCAAACCAAATACTTTTCCCATCAAAATATTTTAGTGTTCCTATACAAATGAAATTATAGGGTAATCTATACACTTTATGAGTGATACTTATTCTACAAGGTAATGTTAAGACTAGCTATTCATAACACACAGTCAATTGGAGGTTTGGTCAGTTCGCTCTCTCTTTAATAAGACACTGGTGCAGTAAGCAGAGATGGCTCACTCCGTCAATGTGTATTTATGCAGCTTTTTTTTCTTTAGTTGAGGATGGACCCTTTTATCTATCGATCACATTTCCCTCATACATGTCGTATTTTTGTAAGCCTAATAGGGTTTTTACTCTGGCCACGTATTTTTGTTTCCACTAAGTTGATTAGAAAAGGGTGATGTTGCTGTAATTACGTCTGTTCTTTGTACCGAGCGTTTCGTTTCCGCTCTCGGCCGTTTCTCTTTTGCTGAGCTCTTAGCATTTCCCTTTCTTTCCTGGAAAAGGGTCTTCTTTATTCGACATTGACAAATAAATGCTCATTCCCAAAATCCAATTTTAACATTTGAAGGTTTGTATTTTGTATTTTACTAACTTTAGGGAGTTAGGGTGAGGTCTAGGTTAAGTGTAAAAGTAAGGTTACATTTAAAAAATCTACATAAGTTTGATTGACACTTTTTGTGTGTGTTTTTTTTTTTTTTTTTTTTTTTTTTTTTTGCAGATCTCGACGATGGCAACCGGAAGTGACGTACATCTCGAAAACCCAGAATACCACACGCGGTGGTATTTCAAATATTTCCTTGGAAAAAGTAAGTTGTAAGCTATAATCATATTTTAGTCTAAGAAATAGTAAAAAAAGAAAAAGAAAAAAGAGAGGGACTTCATTCACGAGCAGATTATTGCTATGTAATGGAAATGTTTGGCACCCCCCCCTCCCCGATTACATTCCTCTGTTCTGAATTCAAATTGTTGAGTAATGTTGACAGAATTGCTTTTCCCTCCCCGCCCATTTTATGAGTGATACTTATTATTTATTCCTTGGTTGTGAGTCATTTGCTTTACATTTTTGTCATCATGTTGTTGTTGTTGTTGTGTTTTTTTTTTGTTGTTTTTTTTTTGCTTGCTTGCTTGCTTGCTTTTTTCTATATTTTTGTACGTGCTTAACCCTTTTTTTTATTGTTTTATTTTTTATTTTTTTATAAAATTTAACCACATTGAAATATTCTGTTCTGTTCTTCTTTTGTTTAAAGTTCATCAAAACTACGTTGGAGCAGACGTGGAGAAGAATATATTCTTCCTATCCGTTGTACTCACAGACGCAAACAACCACAATGTGCCCCAGTATAGAGCCATTTTGTGGAGAAAAACGGTAAGCCTAAAAGAAAATAAGGACGAATGTTTAAAATCATTTGACGATGTATGTTAGTTATAATTATGAACCTGAATTTTGCACATCGTGCCGGGAAAAAAACACAAATTGCTATATGATAAGGACGTGTTTATTATTTGTATCATATTTATTGCTATAATCGCATTATTCTTATTATGAAGGTGCTATTAAAACATGATGTTGACCCGACCGATGTTTGAGGGATTATGTAATTAAACTCCCTCACGAGTTCTCTTTGTATGAGTATTCTTTTATCCTAAGATGATTGAAATCAGAGTTAAAAGGATTTGTATTTTTCGAAGAAGTATTTTGAAAACAGCTATATCTATTTCAATATGTCTCCTTGTCTGCCTTGCAAGTGGAACGATATACTTTACAAAGCTTAGACGTAGGCACCGGGAGATGGGGAATATATCCCTTCCTTTTGGACATTTTTTTCTACATGTATAAATTATCTGGATTATATCCACTTGGTCAAATTATTTGATTGTCTAATACCAAATGGGTTTAACCCGATTGGTCTATAAACAATTTGGTCTAATTTCCACCCCCCCCCCTCCTTCTGACCTCCTACATGTATGACATGTCTACGCCTCTGCACTTAGCACAATTTCCAGATGAGCTTCTGCGGATTATTTTCGAAAACGTGAAGTTGTCAGACTTTCGTTTGGAGGACGTCATATGTTTGCTTTAGCGTTTTATGTTTGCACGTAATCTTATGCAGGTATTGATTTCTGTAATTTTCACTCCTATATCGAGGTTATTTTTCTCTTTCTAGAAAACTTTTTTCAATCTTCGTAATTGATGTAATGAATATAGCTTACTGTGTTTTGTTACTATTCGTTTCAATCTCTTTCTACTGTCTGCGAAGCGAAAACAGTTCGCTTTCTCGAGTATCATAAACATAATTTTCTCTCAGATACACTTTGGAAATGAAAAGAAGAGATAAAAAGGATAAAACTAGTTCTGGGATTTAGATTTTTGATGGTGGTCCACAAGCTAGAATTATTAGCCCAATTAATATACAGGTACACATTCCGATGCAAATGGGAAAGCATTTTCATGTAACCACCATTCACATACGTCGCACAACACCGTTTAATGAAATGTGCGATTCCAGGCAGGGGAGGGGCCAGGCAGGCACCCCCTACCCCCAAGATGAAAAGTATATTTCAAAAATGTGAAAGTCTATTCAAAAGCGACTAATGATTGCTTAGACTATTGGAAGGCATGGGTTTTTTTTACCAAAACTTGGTACAATACAATGTTGACCTAAGTTATTTCAATCCCTGGTGCTCAGTCATCCGTGGTAGCACAGATACGAATTAAGTATCACTTTAAATTAATCTTTAACATGAACAAAATAATTAAGGCAACTTTATAAATTAAAAAATGTGATACGAGGCTGTCAGAGTTTGATGGTTTACTTTTTTTCTGGGACGTGCTATACAGCCTTTGGCACGTTTGGCGGTGTACATCCCTCATACCCCGATCAGACCAAAATGATTCATTTAACATCAATTGAAAACTTGCCATTCACGGCAATATAATATTTTCTTCGGTCTCGCGTCAAACTCACCATTATGCCTGGGCCTCAAGAAAGCAAACAACATGACTCAATGTCATTTGCATTTTTAAGCCTGCTAAAGATTACGCTAGTAATCGAATCTTAGACCGCGAAGAATCCTTTAATTCGCAAAATCCACTCGTCCCCGGTTTAAGACTAATACATTGTAATAAGGGCGGATCAAATATCACTATACTATGTGTCTGGGACGTCCTATATCAAGTTCATCACGCCCACCTTTTTTGTTAAAAGAAAATATATGCCACCCAAGATACATTTCTTCTCCATAAAAGTGTAGCGTGAATTTGCACATTTAAAAAGATAATCCATAATAGTATTGTATTAAGAATATTAATATGACATTATGAGATATTCAGCAATTTCAGTGATAAACAGATTGATATTTCACAGAGAGATTCGATGAAAAACTTGAGCTAAGAGAATATCCGATACCATTGGTGGAAAATGAGGGAAAGTATCAACCAAACTCATTCACCACACTGGTTCATACATTTCTTCCAAGTCACACTTTTCCTAGTTCTTTGAAATTATTCCTGCTATTTCCCGCATGTTATAAAGCAATATAATATGGACCGGTTTCCCCTTTAGAAAAGCATGAACAAAGGCTGATCAAGTGACGAACACGTTTACCAATCTGATCTAAATTAGACGTGTCTATTTATTTATTCATTGTTTTTGAAGGCTTGCATCACAAACTGAACAAAAATTTAGTGTCTTTGTCACGTTTGCCTGTTATTATGGGGCCAAGGGGGTTTCCCTAAAACGGGGGTGGACACACAATGTTCGTTTTATATTCAAATTCCAGTCTCTAAAAAAAAATGTTACACAAAAAAAACTATATAGTATGTGTTACAGGTTCTAAATGTTATCGGAGCAAGTAAATAAGATCACTGTATAATTTTGATACTCTTTCTGATGGATGTGCATTCATTTGAAGCCGTTTAATGAAATTTCATCGAAAATATACCAAACAAGCTACAAACAAAATACATACTGCAAAGAAATTCCCCCTTGCGTGACGGATACTGGTGGTATTCAATTTTCAAACTACCCCCCCCCCCCCCCCCCCCCCCGCCACCAACCTCGTAATAACGTTGTAAATTCTCCCCTCTCCTCTGGATCAACTGCTGGTCGACCAAGTGGATATATACCACTAGTTTCATCTCTTCATATTATATCGTATAAGTTTATATACATCTTCATAACTTCAGATCTACCGTAGATTGGATTACAGGTGAAACTGTACAATGTATAATGATAATGATTATGATAGAATATTTTGGATTTTGGTAGAGATTATCCACATTCAGACTACGTCCCAAAGCGCTTTCATGATACATGTATTTCCCCAGTCATTGGATTCAGGCTTGCCCACACACAGTCAACATTCGCGCGACTCCTTGCATCGGGAGTATTTTTGTAATCGAAATTTCCAAATCACTTTGAGACAGTTTCTCTCACAATTCACTCTTACAACCAAAACGAGAATTTCCTTTTAACTTAACATTCCTCTTGTATTTTCAGGGAACACAAAAGATCTGTATACCATACAACTCAGCGAAGTCGATGTCTGTTAAGAGAATACTCGGGTAAGTTCACAAATAATTAATGTCAGATGGAGTTTCACCAAGTGGTTCGTAGAGTTGCGACTGACTTTACGACCGATTTGAACGTGTTCTTGGCGCTATATTAATCACACATGCTTCATCATTTTGCACAAGAACTGATCTCTAGTCGTTCGTAAAGTCATTCGTAACTTACGAACGAGTCGGGGAAACACAGCCCTGGGTGGTGTTTCACCAAGTCTGTCGTAACGTTACGAACGACTTTTGGGTCCTATACTTCAAACATTTAGCATAAGAACTGATCACCAGTCGTTCGTAAAGTTGTTCGTAACTTACCAACGACTTGGTGAAACGTAGCCGACGTCTGAGTGATGAGACACCAAAGCGCGCTAACTCCTTCCTTTTGCATAAAGTTACAAGAAATGTTCACTTGCTTGATTCGGTTCGTGTGAAGTAGATATTTTTTCTTTATAGTCGCTCAGTTATTGTCATAACATTCCACGTCCTGTGAAAAAAAGAATTGAATTTTTACAGCTTCATCACTAAATATAGCGTTATCACCATAATCCCGGGGCGAAATGTCATTGGAATTAGTTTTGGATTAAAGGAGACGCAGCACATTTATGATGATGCCAGCTTTTGAAGCGTGCTGACATCAAGGATGCAGTTGCTAGGCAACCGACTTGTGGTTGTGGTATTAAGAGGTGACGAAGATGGATCACGAAAATACTTAGAATCGACATGGCAAAACAAAAACCTGAAGGGTAGCTTAAAATATAATATTTCGAATGTCTCATGACACATTATAACCCTTGAATTGATGGCGAACCCATGAGATATGAATTCGGCTTTTGATGAGATGTAAGATAAAACTAAACCCTTCCCTTGAAGTGTATTAGAAATTCATTCTGCATAATAAAGAAACAAACTCTTGTACACCAAAGTCAAGCTGTCATGACATATAAAAGTCGAAGAAATATAATTTTAATATCATAGCGTTGGAAATGAAATAGCTACCCTGGGTAAATAAATATTATTCTTTTGTTTTTCTTCTTTTTCCTCTTTTTCTTCTTCTTCTTCTTCTTTTACTTCTTCTTTTTCTTCATCATCATCATCTTCTTCTTCTTCTTTTCTTCTTCTTCTTCTTCTTCTTCTTCTTCTTCTTCTTCTTCTTCATCATTATCATCATCATCATCATCATCATCATCATCATCATCATCATCATCATCATCATCATCATCATCTTCTTCTTCTTCTTCTTCTTCTTCTTCTTCTTCTCCTTCTCCTTCTCCTTCATCATCTTCTTTACTTCTCTATCTTCAGTATTACATTTTCTCTCTGGTAACGAATTCAACAGTAGGCCAGCGCATTAATGGAGATTTAATTCAACACAAAACGGACGAAGCTTATTGTCTTAAGAGAAAACACTTTGCACGAGCTCTGTTACCTTTGTCATTAAGACCTCGCTGTGGCAACTCTCAAAATATTTGTTTTCTCTGGGGGCTGGTTTTCAAAATTCGATCATAAAAATAGTCTTAAAGAAACCCGCATGTTATCAAAACGCAAAAGACTTTTCTTTAGTAGGTCCGGAGCACATTCACCCGGAGGACCCGCCTGAATGCTACATCATGTACACGATTTGGGATATGGGGAATGCACCTTCATTGGAAAGCTTTAAATTTCCATAATCGTCAATATTCCAAAAACAAGTGGCAGATCCAGGCGAGGGCGTACGGGACTCCTTCCCCCTTTAATTTGAAGACCCCTCATTGACTGTACATGTTAAAATCAGAAAAGAATCCCCCCCCCCCGTATTTTCAAATCCTGGATCCGCCACTGCCGAAATCTGAGCAGCAAGTTTGGTCCCACAAACAAATACACGGCGTCTCATAACTTGCCGTTGTGATTTTCTTTGTATTATTGGCTTGTATCGGTGCCCCCTGTCCACTTGCCAAGGGCCCCCCTCCCCGCACTGTCCATTACCCCTGTCATAGGGACAACATTATATGGATGATGAATTCGTCCGGTGGCCTTTACTCATGTTAACATGCCACTTTCGGATCACTCTTGAACCGTTCCAAAGTGCTTCCTTATTGTTCCGTTCGTGCTTTTTCGTCGAAAACATGTCGCGATTTAATAATGCATGAAGCTTTTAACCCATAAACCGGTGACATTTTATTAGGATGTTGTTACAGCCCTAAATTGCCCAATGTGACATTAGATTCCATTACATGTGTTAAAGTTCGTGTAATGTCAAATGCCCATGGCTGAAAAGATGTGTAGTCCCATATAAATACTTTATAATACGCCTCTTTTGGTTTTTAGAGGATATTGTAAGGATAGAATGAAAAAGTGAAATTCTTTTTAATTGATAGTGTATTTTAAAAACAAGGGCGGTTGAGGTTTAGCTATAAGATTTTTTTATTATTATTATTTCTTCTTTTTTTTAAATTTAATTATCTTTTTACGTAATTCTAACTTGATTTTACGGTGAAAATGTTAAAAACACAGACTCAAATTAAAGACCCTTTTGCCCTGGAAGCAAACCTACATTGTTAATAATCAAACAAATAAGATTCATTGCGAAGGCTATGCAATGAAAGCAATTACAGATTGCCATAATAACACCAAAGAGTTCGATTAAGGGATACGATGTTTACAACTCAAAATCTTCCGAAGAATAATCTGATAGTAAAAATGCAAAGTGCTTCCATGACAATTTATATCTCTCGTTTAAAGTGAGACAATAACTGACTAAATTGCTGCTTTCTATAGATCTAAGGATTTTATCTTTTCGATAACAGGAATTACCCTACAACTACTGATTATGGGTAATGATAACTGTGATAGATGGCTTATCATATGTTTCGACATTCACCACTTTGTATCTTCTTTCAAAAGCTCTCTTTATTTTATCTGATTTTCATGATAATAACTCCCAATTATTCTCAGAAAGTTTAAGTATAATCTTTTGTATCTTTTACCCCATCCCCCCCCCAAAAAAAAAAGAAAAAGAAAAAAAAAAAAAGACTTTATCATACAGTCTGGAATCTAAGGGCGTCTCTAGGGGCAGCCGTTGATTCTACATAATTTTTTTTTCTCTCTCTAAAATGCTAAAAAAAATAATCATTACCTGCACTAAATCCTAATCATCGCTAAACAGGATACGGAGCATGAAACCTTTTAGAGGACAGCTACATGTACATGGACAGTTGCTTTATCTGTTTCCATTTGATTAATTCACTTTTTGAACAAAAAAGAAAAAGAAAAAGAAAAAGAGAAAGATGTATAAGATTAATGTTTTATACAATGTATTATCCATTTTTTCATAATGCAGTCGATTCAACATTAAAACTGAGAAATCGCCAAAGGAAATATACACACCAGACATTCAAAAGGTAAGTTCTTTAACTATCTTAAGCCACACAAAAAACGGGTTATTCATGTAGACAGATGGCCTGTATAGGCATGTTCTATATAAGATAAATCGTTGGTGGGTTGGTTAAATTGGGTTTTGAACTTGGTCTAAATCCACTTTGACTAATGCCCTTTTGGCCTCTCGGGCTCTCCCTAGTAGTCGAATTCAATTTCGTCTGCAATCAGTTTGTCTTATTACCTTTTAGTCAAATTGGTCTATTGGCCATTTAGTCATTTTCTATAACAGAATTGTAATAGACTAAATATCCATTTGGGAGTTACAGCGAAAATGCAATTAATAGAAAATTTGTCTGTAAGACGAATCGGCAATTAAGCCAAGTGGTATTAGACCAAGTGAGAATGAACTAAGTATGTACTATATTAGACCAAGGGGAAGTTAGACAAAACTTTAAATAGACCATGTGATTTTAGACAAGCAGAGAATCGGAACAAACATTGTTAGACCAAGTGGATATAAAGCATCAAACATGGACTCTATGATTATGGTGTTGTTACTTTCATTTTTGTGTCAATCTATAGGAACTACTTCTCTTGGAAGAGCAGGAGGGCTCGGTGAACTTCAAGTTTGGTGTTCTCTATGCCAAGAACGGTCAGAAATCAGATGATGAAATGTTCAGCAATGGTGAGTAGTGACTCTGTTTTATTTGGGATTATTGAGGACATGCGCCATTCCGGGCTCGATCCAATGGACACAGCATGGGGTCTTTGACCATTTATTTCTAGAGTGTACTGAAGAAAAAAAAAATAAATAAATAAATAAAAAATAAACCTGACAAATGTTATGAATCTACTTTTTGCTCGCTCGCCCTCTCTCTCTCTCTCTCTCTCTCTCTCTTTGCCTCTCTCTCTCTCTCTCTCTCTCTCTCTCTCTCTGCCTCTCTCTCTCTCTCTCTCTCTCTCTTTCTCTTTCTCTCATTCTCTCTGTCTTTTTTTTTCTTTATCTCGGTCCATATACTCCTTTCTGAGTATTTCTTGTAAATAGACTTTTGAAGTTGATACATAAAAAGTTGTCATACCGTTTCAAAACGCAAGACCTGGTTAGTCTCAAAGCTGTCAGAGTTTATGAACATGTATATGACTGAATTAGCACTTGTTATATCAAGTGTGTGTCTTGTTCAAGATTTTAACCCTAAACTGCCCGGGGGGGGGGGCTAATTTAGCCCCCCCCCCCCTCGACATTTTTCGCGATAAATTTTTGACGCGATACGCTAAAGCCGCGGTGCTTCACGAGTTTTTTCTTTGAAGTCTTGCGCATCTTTTGAGACCAAATTCGCGACCCCCGGGTACTCGGTTCGCGAGTTACGCATAATTATGTACCCGTGCGTCAAACCCAAAATTGCTCAAAAACGTGATTTCATGTACAAAGTCAATACAAATTGTGTTTTCAGCTAAAATTCATAAATGAGTGATTAATTTTGCTTTTATTGATAATAATCATTGGATTTGCTGCTATTTATGACTGAAATAATGTCGCGGACCAATTTTGTCGAAAACACAATGAAAATTAAAAGGTAAAAAAAACAAAGAAATACATAAGAAATTCCAAAAACAATAAAATACATAAGAAATTAATTTTGATACCGGATTTTTTTTTCAAGTACAATTGATAGGAATGCTATAAAGAACATTCATACCAAAAATTAGTATTCTAGGAGCTATATTTAGTGAATAAGAGCAAAAAGTATTATTTCTTGCATAAATTAGCATAATTAGCATATGTAATTAAAACGAAACATTTTTTTGAAAAATTAACTATGCAGTTACGGAGGGTACGCCACAGGGGACGTGCGTGCTAATTTTCGTCGCGATCGCGCGGTCGACGGCCGAGATCTCAGGGGGGGGGGGGGCTAAATTAGCCCCCCCCCCCCCCCGGGCTGTGCATTTTCAAAAAGAGCCCGGGCAGATTAGGGTTAAGGTATATTCAAATTTCGTAAGATTCGTCTAGGGGCACGAAGTTCGATTTAAAATTCAAAGTGGTTTTGGAATTATTACCGGTTAAATCATTTAGGCCTTTTCAAAAAAAAAAACATAAATGGTGTATAAAATAGGGGGAAATGAAATGTCATCCCAATCCTGAAATTCTCATACACAACAGTTTTTGGTACCTTCTAGAT